>NDXB01016948.1:0-24378 GCA_002631895.1 Agapornis roseicollis
GTGTGTCCCCATTCACCACCCCCCCCTCCCATTCAGCCCCCCCCCGCTTCCCGCCGGAGCACGTGCCAGCGCGCTCCCGGCTCCCCGCCATGGGAAAACCCCGCCCCTCTGCAGGGAGGCGTCGGGAACCACCGGGAAGAGGAGGAGAGGAGCCGGCGGCGGGTGCCGACCTGCGGGACCCAGCGCAACGCCGCCTCCTACCGGTACCTCCCCCCCAAGGACACGGCCGGACCCCACCGGTTGAACGGGTTAGGAAGGGTCGGGACCCCCCCGTTGTGTACCCGGAACCTCCCTTTGGGTCTCTGACCCGACGGGAGGGGGAAGGGTTCGTATCCCGGTAGCAGCAGGATGGGGATCTTGGTGCTGTGTCCCTCCCCATCGCAAAAATCAGTGTTCACCCCACTTTGTTGTGTCTTATTATGGGATCCCCCACCCCCATCCGCCCAGAATCAGCCTCTCACCCCACTTTGCTTTGTCTTAATACAGGAGATGCCAAACCTGTGTTTTTGGGGGTCAGTGGGTGTTGGGGTCCTGTGTGCCCCCCACCAGCTGCTGGGCTGTGGAGATCTGGGGACCCCCCTGAAAACCAGGCACCCCACAGAACCAATCTGAGTCCTTGCCACGGGGAGACCCCCTCATGCACCTTGGTGCCCTGTATTCCCACATCCAAATAGCTTCCTTTAATATGGAACGTGGATCGTTCAGCAGACTTCAAGCTCTTGGCTAGTTGCAAACCCTGCCTATTTAAAAGACCTATTTAGAGTATGCAACGTATCTATTAGAGCTCTGTGCTGTAGGCTTAGCTCTTTTAATAATCATCATTTGGATTATTAGCTTTCCATAGACCAGCATCTGAAATTCAGGATATCTTGGCTTGAAAGGCATTTTGCCTTTTCCTCCCCTTTCCTTACCAATTCTGGAGCAGGGATAAAGAGATTTGCTTGTTGAAAACTCTTTGGTTTTCCCTCTGCAAACCAAGCACGCCATGGCTTGGTTTGTGGAAACATCTTGTTGGAGGAGGACATAACCACATACTGCATTTCATCCCTATTGTTGGCCTGTCTCGTGCTTTGCTTTTAATTTGCTCCAATGAATCATTCCTTAACCATTGCTGGCACTGGGATTTGTGCATTGCCTGGTGCTGTGGCTGCAAACTCCGTACCTAAGTGGGGACATCCCCTAAGTGCCACCCTCCTGCCTTGAGGGAGCAGGTCCCTGCGGCACCCCGAGGCTGTTCAGCCCCAATTGGGGTGGGTTGTGCCCTTTGCACCTCTTCAAAAGAGCTTTTCTGTGCTCTAAAAACACAAGTGCAATGAGTTTGGTGGCCTCAGCATGGTGGGAAACAGCATCAGGCTGCAGATGTGTGTGTGTTGGGGTGTGTGTGTGTCTGTATGGCCAGGGCAGGTATGCTTCCGGTGGGATGGGATGGAGGCCATGGGATCTCCCATGCTGGTGGAGCTGCAGGACCCTGATCCTGGTCCTGGCAGGGTGAAGGAGCACTCACCAGCTGGCACTGGAGGTGATGCAGTGGGAGAGATGGGATCACAGGTAGGATGGAGGACTTGTCATCTACTTCTTGCAAAGGGATGCCAAAACCAGGATGAGTGCATGGGATATATCCCAGACTCCCACCCCCTGGAGACAAGGGAGCAGGAGGAGGTTGCTGGCCCTCCATAGGGTTGCAGGTAGCAGAGACATGTCTACTGCCCTGGTTAAGTGGGACCCAGAAAGCCAAACAGAAGGAAGAAAACAAGAGAAAGGAAAACTCTCAAGACATACTGCTGTTCTGATTGCTTTTTCCATTGAGATCCTTTCATTTCAGGTGCAATTTGAGGTGGTTTGTCCCATCCAGGCTGCAAAACGCACACATAAGGCGGGTGCGCTGTATGAAACAGCATCATCTTCCTGCAGACATCAAAAGCATCCAGGGGAATACGTTCATTTCCGTATCCTTTTCCTCTCTCCTGCTACCACACATGTGAGCAGGGAAGCAGCAGTCCTTGGCTGAATGGTGATGCTGGGATTGTGGGAGGTATGTTGTTTTCTCTGGGTAAGTGCTGCTCCTCTAAATGCCCACAAGGTCTGGCCTATTCCTTTGCATAGAGTACTGGGGTGTGTGTTGTCTTAGGGAGGAATAATAAATGTTAGCTTTGTAAGATTCAGGGATCTGTTTCCTTATGAGCCCAATAAAATGCAGAACAAGAGCCCTTTGTGCCATCTCCCTTGCTTGTGTAAAAATGTGATGAGGAAATAACTAATCCCACAAAAACAGTGTCCCTCTTTGGTTTTAATCCTCAATGCATTCATTGCATCATTACAGGGAAAAAGTAGCGTGAAATGAGGGAGTTTTATAACAGAATTGGCATCAAATGGTGCAATTCCCAGACTGGGAGCTGTGATTATTGACTGTGCTCCTCTCCAGAGAGAATCCTGCCCTGTGTGGCAAACTGGGAGAGTTTCTGTCATTGCAAAGCTCTGACACAACACAAAGTCTTTCTCTTCACTTATGCAGGGTGTTCAGGTCTCAAAGCTCAATGATCTATGGGGAAAGACTCCCATTTCCTTCACTAACTTCAGGTTAAGGCAGAATTCCATCTCAGCATCACCCCAGGACTGGGGTTTGGGGGTTACCGAGTCTCATTCCTACCCAAGCCCACTTTTTGGTCACGTTGTAGTCCCAAACCTGGGCCAGAGGTTGGCTGCAAATCTCTTCCAGAGGAAGGAAAACCCAGTTGGAATTTGGAACTGTGTTTGTGCAATGGGAGCACTGATGTGCCTGTGATGGAGGATCACTGTGTATTGCCTGAATTGGGTCATTTATTGGATTCTATGAGTGAACTCCCCTTGTCCTGCCCTGCTCCTGCTATGTGAGTCCACAGTGCTGTTAAAGGACATAGGGATATATCCCAGCAGGTCCCCTCCTGCACTATTCTACATCCCTTTAGTGGCAATTTGCCCTGCACAATGATGATGGGATGGGACAAACAACCCACCTTCCCTTCTATACAGGGTATTCTGATATGGGTGAGACATGGACATGTGGCCAGATGTTTGGTTCCTGTTTCACTTCCATCTGGACTGGGAAAACTCCCCCGTGCCATGGGCTAAGCAGCATAGAAAGAGCCCAAAGAGACCAAAGGATCAAGGGCAATTGGAAGTCCTGTTTGGGTGCAAAAGGGGTGCAAGGACCCATTGGAACTGGGCAGAGTGTGCCAAATCCCGTATCATCTGCTTGTGGGATGTCTTGGAAACATGGGGCTCTTGGACATCAGGACTCTTCCTCACAAAGGTTTTTCCCTTGTAAGCAGCATTTCTCCATCACAGGTCATGCACATTTTGTTTTAGTTCACTAGTGAGATCCATAGGAAACAAAAAGCATGACTGGTGAATTCCAGGGCAACTGGAATTGCTTTTATTCACTTGCTTTTAATCCTGCTCTCATGCAATCATTCACTTGCTGTTAGTGCTGCTCTGGCTTGTTATAATTTGGGCTTTATAGTTTGTGTTACCAGCAACCTGTCCTGAATGGGAAAGTGAAAGCCTTTAAACTGTCTCTGGATGGAAACCTGGGATTTTCCTTCTTTAAGGCTTATGCAAAAAGTCCCTATGAGTCCTTCCTGGGCATTAAAGCCCCATCATGTTCATACATGCAGTGTGTAAAAAACCACCTTAAAGCCTTGAAGACCTGCAGCCTGAGATAGTTATTAACCCTAATATTGAGAGCTGATTAGAACAGAAGAGGACAAACTGCTCCTGGATGTCTCCACTTTTCCCTGCCCAGCCTGGATATGCACTGGATCTCCATCTCTCTTTGATCACTAAACCCAGTTTTATTGCAGCCAGGCTTCTATAATTTAGAAGCACAACTCAAAAGCTTGCAGCTGGGGGGGAAAAAGCTCATAAAAGGCTTCAGGATCCCAGGGGGCTCAATGCAGGTTTTGTCTCTCCTCTTGGTTGTGCCCCTGGCCGTGCCTTGTTCCCCAGGCACTGTTTGTTCTGGGTATTGTTGGGCAGACAGCTGTGGCTGTTCAGCTACTCCAGCGCCTGTTTGCCCAGGGATTGGGCTGTAATCCCTCCTGGATTTCCCTCTGCTTGATCCCATGCAATCATCCCCCACTGTACATTGCTTTGGATAGTGTGTCAAAGGGGATGCTGAAGGAGAAATTAAGACATTAAGGGCCTTGGCAGGTTGGGAGGCCGTTCTTTAGTGAGCTATAATGGGTAACAAATTACAGTACAGGCTTCTGCCCTGAGCATCCCTTTCAAGCCTCATGCTGCCTCTTTTGTACCTTTGGAGCTTAGTGCTCTAATCAGCTAAAATTAATTATCAGGGTTATATCACTCACAAAATCCCCCAAACAAGCCCAGGGCTAAAAGGAAGAGCTCCTTTCTGTTGTGCTCCCTAACTCCATGGAGCTGTTAGAGTTGTTTCTGAATGGCTTCAGATCAGGAGGAAACCTCAGGCTTGTATTTAAGAGCAGCCATCAGCCCAGTATCCACAGGGCCAGGTTGGACACTGGTGCCTTGGGAAAGCTTTAGTCCATGATGGATCTTGCAAGGGAAAAGCTCTTTATGGAATCATAGAATCATGGAATTGTTTGTGTTGGAAGGGGCCTTAAAGCTCACCCAGCTCCAACCCCTGCCACGGGCAGGGACCCATTCCACTGGGGCAGCTTGCTCCAAGCGCCTGTGTCCAACCTGGCCTTGAACACTGCCAGGGATGGGGCAGCCACAGCTTCTCTGGGCACCCTGTGCCCCCTGTGCCAGCGCCTCAGCACCCTCACAGGGAAGAGCTTCTGCCTAAGAGCTCATCTCAGCCTCCCCTCGGGCAGGTTCAAGCCATTCCCCTTGGCCTGTCCCTACAGGCCCTTGTCCCAAGCCCCTCTCCAGCTTTCCTGCAGCCCCTTTGGGCACGGGAGCTGCTCTCAGGTCTCCCCTTCAGGAGCCTTCTCTTGTCCAGGCTGCCCCAGCCCAGCTCTCTCAGCCTGGCTCCAGAGCAGAGCTGCTCCAGCCCTCACAGCACCTCTGTGGCCTCCTCTGGCCTCACTCCAACAGCTCCACATCCCTCTTGTGCTGTTTCCTCTGTGCTTCTACAACATTTCATGGCACGTTCCTTGTGTCCAACACATCGCAGGTTTAGGGTCCTGTGTGTCCATGTCACTCACAGGACACCCATAGAATAAACCCAAAGGTGTTCTTTCCCCCCTGGGAAACATCAGAGCTCTTTCAGCTCCATGCAAAGCTATTTCTAAGAAGATTCCTGCCTGCAGTAATAAACTCTTATTCCTTGTGCCTGCTGCTGTTCAGGACATCCTCCTATTGAGTGCTGGGAGTGCAGCACCGGTTCAGGCAGTTGGAATTCCGCACCGTTAGAAATGGAGATGTTTTCGGGTGCTCTTTTTTCCTCCAAAGCAAATGGGGTTTAATTTCTTTTCTCCCCTCCCTTCCTCCGTCCCCGCCCTGGGAAAGGAAATCACAACCGCGCACACAAAAACCCCTTTCTGCACACATTGCCCCGGTTTTGTCTCTCCGTGCTGAGAGCCTCCGTTGAGCTGCAAGCCACAGAATAGACCAGCTGATTGAGACAGATGTTCTCTTCTTTAGCAAGTGCCAACGCTTTGCCCAAACACAGATTTGCTGACTTACCCTTCACTGGAAAAACATCTTGAAAAGGCGGCGGAGATAAAAAGGAAGGGAACGGAGCCGCGTTGTGTCCAGATTTAACACAGCCCAGTGCTCCATTCTCTCAACCCAGTCCTGGTTGAAGAGGTCCCTTTCACTGGGTCCTGTTCATTTGTTGATGGATAATAGGGGCTGAGTTGCGGCAATCCATGTGCAGAAAGCAGAAAATAGAGTCAATTACATCTGTATTAGGTGGCCTTGGGGAGAAAATCTCCTTACATGGCTTCCACTGATACTGTTCTTAATTATATTGGCGATGTTAAATCCAAGCTCAACTCAGGCTTGCTCTAAATATAGAGCCTAAAATATCCCCTGGGAAAGGTAATGAGCGTGATGTAACTTTCCAGCAGGACTTTTAATGAGGCTTTTTAATTTGCCCACAATAAGCATCTCCCAGTGAGGTGGTGCAATGATGCCATCACCCCCTTTCTGTGCCTGGGGTGCCTGGTCTTGCACAGCCCCTTTCCTCCTGGAAGAGGATGAAGCTTGCACTGGTCAGCATTAAGCAAAGAGCATGGGTACTGTTGGGGTGCAACGCATCAGTGGGATGGGGCCTGATGTGGAGTAGAAAGTGGGTGAATCACAGCAGCTAAGTCAGGACCTGCCTCAGGTTCAGAGCAGAGCCTAAAACCTGCCCTTTTCCTGGTTCTCTCCCTTCTTAAAGGTCTGAAAGCTCATCTAGTTCCAAGCCCTGTGGACTAGTGGACACCTTCCATTAGACCCTGTCCAACCTGGCCTTGAACACTACCAGGGATGGGGCAGACACGGCTTCTCTGGGCACCCTGCGCCAATGTCTCACCCTCATAGTGAAGAACTTCTTCCTAATGTCTCATCTAAATCTACACCTCTGCTTAGTGCTCAATACTCACTTGGATGATACATCTCCACTTCCCAAAGGGACCTAAGAGCAAAACTGATCCACGGCAGGACCTTTATTCCCAAGGTTATATGCCAGTAGGTAAGCTCCAACCAGCAAGGTCCTTCAGGATTTCACAGCCCTTTTCCTTTTGCTTTCCCGTAATCTCATTAAGTGTCTGTTCCCATACCTGGGGAAAGGAACAAGGAAAAGCAAAAGGCATCAATTCTGTTTGCTTTGCCTTTGAAAAGCTTTGTCATTTTGCCATCTGTGGGCGAGCATGCTCTGCTACAATAGGTTTTGTTTGACTTCCTGAGTAAAAAGGTCCTCAGTTCTTTCTCCCTTGGCTCCATCCAGGGCTTGCTTTCCCCCCGCCTCATTCTTTTCAGTGGGGCCTGTTGATGAGCTTGGTCTAATCAGATTAACTCAAGCCAGACACAGCAGTGGCAGTTTATTCTCTTTTAAAAGGACTCCATGGTTTCCTCCAAACTTTGTTGTAAACTCTTCATCTCCAGCTAAACTCCTTTGTAAAGCTGTATCCAATGGAGTCTTTGAGAGACCCACGCTCCCTGTCAATGAAGACCTGTTAGAATGGGTCACTAATCCAAAAGGGGAGAAATGCCTTTAAAGCCGTGCACTGATGCATTGGGAACCCAGACTAGCACCCGCAGGAAGGGAGGATTCAGTTCCCAGAGAGCTGGAACATTTCATTTGGTTCCTAAAATAAATACTGGGGGGAAAGCCTATCTCGTTTACAAGGTTAATGGAAAAAGCTGGCTCCCTCTCAAGTCCTTAGGACATGCTTTGCTGCCCTTTAAACCGATGCATAAGGAGCTCAGTAGAAGACAAAACAAAGCAGCTTTGCTCCCTTCTCCTTCCGGCATTCCCACTCCAGAGCTTGGGATCTGCTGTCCATCATTTCAAGGTTTCTGATGCACTGTGGCTGGGAAAAAGAATTCCGGTGGTGTTTCCTTTATGTTAAGCTGGGGATGAATGCGGCTGTAAAGCTGGGGTTCACATGTGTGGCAGGAAGCACCTTTTCCATCCAGGGGGTTGGATGCAGAAGCAGGCTTACCTATGGATACATAGCTTTAGCAGGCACAGCCAGCCCCAATGCAGCCCCAGTGCAGTGATGCAGTCAGCTCCAGTCAGTGCTGGAGCCGTCCCCAGTGCATCCCCAATGCAGCCCCACAGCACTGGCCATGGCTGCATGCACCATGGTCCCTGCTGAGCCCTTCCTCACTGCCTGTGCTGCCATTGTGTTGATCCCAGAGGAAACTGCTTTAGGAAGCATTGGGCTACAAGTGGAAGGGGAAAGGGGGCACTGAGTGCTCAGAGCCAGCCCAATGGCTGGTGTGAGCAGAGACCCAGCATCCCGTGCATCCCTGCAAGTGCAAGAATGGGTCATCCTGGAAAGCCAGGAAGAGAAGGGAGCCCAAGTTCATCCTCCCAGCCTCCTGTATCACTATGAGTGTGCGTTGTCACTTGTGCTTGTAAAAGAGCCCATATAGGCCCAGGTTTCAACATGTAGGGATCCTCCCCTTAGCATCACACTAGACTTTTTCCTTCCGAGATTTCCACTTTAGTGGTTGTGAGCTTGTGATTGGCATGTCTGGACTGCTTCATTGTGGGGAGGATTTCATGGCATTCAGTGGAGGTTTCCCCTTCTTTAGAGTTGCACAGAGCAGATTAATGTGGTAACTTCATCCCCTTGCCATTGTCAGGGCAGCTTGAAGTCACTTCATGTCTTTGATGGAACTTGCCCCAGTTAAAGACAGGCAAAGAGGGTCCCACAATGAACACAAAGAGCAAAGCAACCCCCTGAAAAATACCCTGTGGTCTTCCAGGGCAAAGACTGTGATTTTTCACGGTATCAGCTTTATATTAAATATTGCATTGAATGGCAGAAGGAGATGTCTCAGCTGGGTGGGAGAGACAGGACATCCAGTATGGATCACCTCCCACTGCCTGCCAAGTAGCAAGTCATCATTCCTCTTTAGCTGATAGTCTTAGGACCCATTTGCTCCCATAAGCATACCAGAGAGAATGTTGTTTCTCCAGACATTAGTCATGTATTTTTTTCTCCCCATCCTTTGAGCCTGAATGCTTCAAACTTCCTCTGACAGGCAAAATGTTAACTTCTGTTCTAGTTTCTGCCTGTTATTCTTACTAAAGGTGTTATTCCTGGCTTAAAACTGTCTGGAAAATAAGATGAGAAAAAAAGGAGCCTAGGATTTGTGTTTTGAAAGAAGTAGAATTCAAATGAATCATGGTTGAGCCTACACTTACCATAACCGGTTGCTCTAAAGGAGCACTGTGTGTAAGGCATAGGAAGAAGGAAAATGGACAAATCCAGAGACAAGTAGCCAAGATCCCAGGAGAAGTTAATTTGGGAGAGCCTGAGAAGCTGCTGATGGAGCAGTGATGTGATAACCTCACACAGAGGAGCTGTGTTCAAGTCCAGGTTGGATGGGGCTTGGAGCAACCTGGTCTAGTGGAAGGTGTTAGAACTGGATGAGCTTTAAGGTCCTTCCAACCCAAACCAGCCTGGATTCTCTGACTGCCCATGCAGGTTTCTCTGCCCATTTCTCACCATATCCTTGCTGATGCTCCCGGCCAAACAGCTCTGTGGCTGCTCCAGCTGAATCATCAGGAAGGAGGCTCCTGAGTCTGCACCCTCAAGGTTCCACATGGATGTGGTTGCCCTCTGCCCTGTTGGCAGCGCTTACCCTTTATCATCCAACGTTAATGGTTTATGGAAATTTGAAGCAAGCAATGAAAGGGGAACTGCTCTGGCTGTGGAGAGCCTTTGAATGATGCTCTGCTTTTCCCAGGGTGGATAACAGAACCAGGAGAATGCCAGGCCCATTTGGGACACTGGGAGAGCTCCACTTGCAAGGCTCTTGCCCAGTGTCCTGCTTGGTCAACCCAGAGACTCCCCACAGGTGGGCTGTGGCCTCATCCCAGGCCATGCAGCAGGTCTTGTCCCCACCAAAGTCTCTCATCACCAATCAAAGCCTTGTTCTGAATCCTAACTCTGAAGGACAGGAAACCTCTCATTTAAATCAGTGCCACAAAAAGAAGTGGGAGCCCTTCTGGCTTGGGAGAGGCAGGTTTTGTGCCATGATTAGGATGTGCTAATTGGGGTTTTAACAAAGATTGCCCCATCACTGTGCAGCTGGCCAGCGACAACGACAGCGTGCTGGTGACTGAAGAGCCATAAGGCGAGTCCGGGAGCTCTCTGTGAGCCAGCTCTTCCCATCTGATCCCGTCTGGTGCTCCATGAATAATGCAAACATTAATGATACACCTCGCTGCTGCACATTGAGCACAACGCAGCCTGCAGCTGGAACCTGCTGCCCTCAGAGAGCTGGGGAGTGCTGGGGTGCAGGCAGATCGGTTCCTTATAGTGGGAAAAGTTGGCTTTGGATAGGGATGTTTCACATGGAAAGGTGCAGGGAGCCTTTCCGCAAAGGGAGGTTAAACCCTGTTAATGTGATCTGAATGTGGAGGTGGGACAGGGCTATATTTAAACCATGTTCCTCAGCCATAGGGATATTTGCAGAGCCAGTGATATGGAGGTGGGATTTGGTCCCATCCATGTGTGGTTCTGCAGTCTCCATATGGTGGGTTGTCCTGGGTTTGTAATCAGGGGAATTTAAGGCCAGGCTGGATGTGGTTCTGGGCAACCTGGTCTAATTGGAGATGTTCCTGGGTTGGAACTGGATGAGCTTTAATGTCTCTTCAACCCAAACCATTCTGATTCTATGATCTAAAAGAGCTAGTAGGAAACCACTGCTATACCAGAAAGAGAGAACTTGGTTGAGACTGCAGAGTCAGGTGCACAGCACTTAGAAATGCTGCTTCATCTCGTGTGGGCAGCCCCATCGCAGCCTCATCATGTCTTCAACACTGTGGTCACAAGCCATGTCCCTGTAGGAGCTGCAGCTCATCATGTGCATGGTCGATATTTGCCAAGCCCCTGGCTCGCATACAGCAGGAGCAGGTAAGTGCAATAGGGAGACATAGGGAGGGAAAGGAAGTTCCCCTCCAGGCAGTTTCATCCCCTCTGAGTGTGCTACAGGCATCTCCTTTCTTGCATTAGCAGACACTGATTTCAGCTGAGGTCTGGCACAGTTACAAGCAACAGAACCTGAGGTCTTATAAGAGGATGCTTGAAGCAATCCCTATAGCAGGCAGTGCTCCAAGCCACTGCTCTGGCACTGGCTGTAAGGTTGCAACTTCACACTATGGGCTCAGCATCCCAGGCAGGCAAAAAGCCAGTTTCTTCTGGACACAGCTCACCTCCAGCACCTGGAAATGGATGAAATGGGAAGGTAATTCTGACTTAGAGCCAGATTGGGGTGGTTTGAAGTAGCATCAGTGCCCTTATGAGCTGGAGGCTGCAGTTTGGAGAGTGGCTTTTGCTTGCTAGAAACCTTTGCCCAGAGACTCCTCCATCCTTTCCCGACGTGCCAGGCGTATAAACACGACGTTCCCTAGGTCCCTGCTGTGTTGCAGGGGGAAAAGGTTTAATAAAACATTTAAAGGCCGGAGTCTTAGAATAAATTCCAATCCCAGCTGAAATCTCACAGTGACTGCGGAATGTCTCTCACTGGAGGATGTGTGTATGGGGAGAGAAACAATTGCTGCCTTCCAACAGGGGTAAAACTGGGCCTTGTTTCCTTGTTCATGATGAGACATGTAGCCGGCTCCATCAGAGGGGTGGGAGGTGATGGATGTAATTAAGAGCTCAGAGGGAGGGAAGGACAATAGATGGACACAGCTTATCTTGCGGCTGAAAGCTGATCCTCATGGATGTGTAGCATAAGGTATTTTCAATAACGAATAAACAGTTTAAAGGGGACCTGCAAACGTTGGCTTTTAATGAGCTAACAGCAGGGTTATGTGCTGAATACCCTCACCTTTAATCTTGCTCCCAAGTCTCCCCAGCTGTGGCCAGCCAGGCTCCGAAGCCCCAGCACACACTATGTCATGTCCCATGGGATTGAATACCATTCTCCAAGCTGGACTTTGGCCAGGACAGCAGGGTTAGTTCCCTTACTCCTGCATAATAACTGCTATGGGGTCTTTTAATCACCACCATGGGATGGTTTTACCAGCACATTGCATCTCTAAGGCAGCACTGATGGCAGCCCAGGGGCCTGTTGCAGTATTCCATTAATTTAGGAGCATGGAATTGTGCCTGTTTTGCAGGAGCTGCCCCTTGGAAATCCATGGAAGCAGCAAACAAGCTGGTTTCAGGCTTGCTCCTCTGTTTCCCGTTTAAGCCATGCCCAGGTCAAAATGGGAAGTCTTGAAGAGGCAAGTTGAGTCCTTGGCTTCACCTGCACCTCATGGGCTTAAGTAGAGCTCAGGGAGCTTGGAGGCACTTGGGAGAGACGCGTTCAGCCTTGTAAGTACTTTTCCATTGATGGGATTTAATTTAGGCTCCAAGTTCCTTTATTCACTTTCCCTTGGGAAACAGGCAGTGGAAGAAATGCATGTCCAGCGTGTGCCTTGACAGCAGGGCTAAGTGGTGGCCATATAGAAGGGAGTTAGGGAAGCTTTTCCCTCTGTTCCCATAGGCAGTTTGGGAAGAGGAGATCCCAGTCATCTCCTTACTGCATTCACAGCTAATAAAGGACCAACTGAGCTTCTGTTTCCTCAAAGGACAAGTTGCAAATTCACCCTTGGAGTCCAGAGGAGAAGGTAGATGGCTGGATCATGGGAAAGGGGGCATGGAATGGGGCGACCAGCATGTGTGGGGCTTGTAGCTCCTCCAGCCCCACCACCAACAGGCCTTTTCCTCTCTAAGACCATACATGTGTTGGGTCTCAGCTGGACTATGTTCAAGGCACCAGCTACAGCAGCCTGGGAGGACGCAGTTCCTGGTCCACCTCCAGTGTCTCCCAGTTGAGCACCATGCTTCCAGAGGGTTAAACTGAATCCACTTCTGAGGCTAAGCATCCAGCTGGATCAGTCTGTGCAGATCCCCCGTGCTCTGTTTTCCTGCTGTAATCTCTGCATATGCTTATGCTTGTCATTATCTTCTTCATCCTTTGCCATCCTGTGAAGCTCACCAGCAACGCTCTCTCATCCATAGTGTTATCTTCTGCTGGACCACCACTGAGCAACCTGTGTCTCATGCTCCTTGGGAGAGGTAACTTGTGTACTGGAGCGCATCACATGTTAACAGGGGTGTGGAGATGAGGCTGGGGAGTTCTCCTCACCTGAGAGGAGCACAAGGTTTACTTTTAAGAGGCATCCATCACTCAAGCTTTTATTGAACGCCTTTCTATGAGTCAGGTTTACTCAACCCCTGTGAGCAAATAGGAGAGAGAAACTGAGCTTGAGTAACCCTGAAGGGTAGGACATGCTCCCATGGTCCAGGCTCCTCTGAATCCAAAGGTGGGCTCCTGCATCACCTTTTAAATCCCTGTTTCCATCCACTTGCACATTCCCTTGCCTGGATTTGGCCCCTTCCCACCTTTCAGGCAAAACCCTGGGAGTCTGAGGCATTAAGTGCAACTATACATGTGTTTTGGGAGCCATCTCCTTTTGTACCAGCTCATTAGGGGAAAATAAATGGCCCCTGACCATCTGTCATCTTTGTGCAGGTACCTGGCAGAGAGGGGTGAGAAAAGGCACAGAGGATCCTTAATCCGCTCAGGCTTCAGCAAAGTGAAGGATGCTTCCCACAATGTAATTACAGCATTCCTGCTGGAAAGTGACAGGCCCAGTGAGTGGAAATAGATGAATGTAATTAAAAAGCCCAGGGAGAGAGGAATGGAGACGGAGCTACATGGAAGAGCAGTGGAGGACAAAGAACCATGTGGAGGGGGCTTGCCTTCAGGACCATTGGCTGATATCCATAGTGAAGGAAAGGGGTAGAAATTCATCATTGGTAAATTCTCATCTTCTACTTGCCTTTTAAAGGCATTTAATGGATTTAAAGCCTTAAGGACAGCTATAACCACCCAGTTTGACCTGATACCTAACCCAGCCCCAATGGAGTTTGCCCTCTGAAGTTCCTGTGTTCTAAAGAAACTTCTGTCCTCTGAGCATCCCAGGTTTAAGAGGTTGTTGGTATTGGGTGATGAGCTGCAAGAAGTCCCATGTTCTTCCTGTGACATGTGTATGAGGAGAGGCTGAGATCAGGCACTGTTCCATAGGAATGAGAGGAAAATGCTTGGGAAGCTGAGGCAGGAAGCAGCTTTGCTGGAATTGGTCCCACATGAAGAAGAAACCCAGCCACTTTCAGAAGGACTCTGGTAGCAGCAGCAGCTTTAGACCTTCTCAAAGCACTGCAACTGTATTGACCAGGAATGGTTGTTTCCCCTTTTCCCCCTTCAAAATGCCTTCTTTTTACTTCCTGCCATCTCTTTGATGTCTTTTAATTACCTTTTCCCCTCCTCCACACCCCCCTTTTAGATTGACTCTGAAGAGGTGGGTGAGGTTTGTTTATTGGCTTTGCAATGGATGGGGCTGGGTGCTTCCTTGAGGAAGTTGTCTTTGGGGGAATACTGCAATAACAGGGGCTGGGGCTGCTTTCTTGGAAGAGACTTGTTCTGCACAGCCCATGTCCTGCCAGCTGGAGCTGGGGTGGATTCCTGGGATGCTCCAAGGAGAAGGATGCTCTGGTGGATAAACCAGATGTTATGGATGTTTGCTTACACTGTGGAAGGAGTCTTTCAGCCACCCCCAGTTTGGTTTCAGAGCAGAGCAAAGATGACTCCGTATGTGGAGGGCAAGAAAGGGAATGAGGTTTGGATCCCCATCTTGAGGAGATCTTCACCTCCCCATAGCGCAGACTGAGGCTGGCCTGGGGTCAGCAGCTCTCCATTCCCAGTACAAGCATTTAGTCCCGGTGGTAGCACCCATCCCCCTTCCTCCAGCCTCCCGTCCCTCAGGATGGATGGGAAATGTGAGGAATGTTCAGATTCTCCTCATTAGCCCAACCTCCTGCTGGCCCTGGTTTAAAACAACCTGCAGGGGCTTCCCTTGATCGGTGATGTATGAGTGGCAGCAATGGGGCAAGGCAGACATTGAGCCTGGCTGGAGTCGGGATGCCTCCCATCGCACTGCTGACTTGTCTTCTGCCACTAGACGTGATTTAGTCTAATTGTCCTCATGTGGGCTTCTTTCATCATGGCCACAATCTGGCTTTGCTTGCAGCCAGCAACGACATTACAATGGGTGTCTGTCCATCTCTGCTGCTTCTTTCTCTTTCCCAGCGCAGCTCTCTCAAGGGGAAGGAGGACCATAGCATCCCAGACTGGTTTGGGTTGAAGGGACCTTAAAGCTCATCCAGTTCCAACCCTCTGCTGTGGGCAGGGACACCTTCCATGGGAGCAGGTTGATCCAAGCTCCTGTATCCAACCTGGCCTTGAGCACAGCCAGAAATGGGGCAGCTACAGCTTCTTTGGCCTCACCACCCTCATACTGATGCCTCATCATCCTCATAGATCCTTGTAGAGGAGCACCTGAGGAACCATGGAGGAGAAAGGGACCGTGTCTGCCATAAGCACTGGTATGTATCCTATAACTCATCCTGCTCTCAAGGAGCAGGGAGGGGAAAACCGGCTCTGCCTTTCACCCAGCTGTTAGTAATTGCAACGTGCAAATCCTAACCATGACCCAAAGGAGGAGAAGCTGCCATTAGTGCCTTTCCTTGCTGCTGCTGGAGACAGTGAGCCACAACCTGAGGTTCTTCCTTGGAGCCCTTTGCTCCCAGCCAACACAGAGCACTTGCCAAGTCCTCCCTTTGCTCTCCAGCAGTAGCACACAGGTCATGGCAATTGGTGCTGTGGTTGTCCTGGAGCCAGGCTGAGCCTTCATCCCTGCAATTATCAGCCCTCTCAGAGCTCTCTTTTGCCAAGACAGAAGCCAAGAGGCTGCCAGGGCCATGCCCTGTGTACCTGAGGTTTGGTGGTGGCACCAGGCAGATCTGCACTGTGCGTCCTGCATGCATGGGCTGGCTTCAACCATCTGCACCTCCAACAAGGGCATTGGTAGCATCTGCCCCCAGTGATGCTCCCAGCATCCTGGGGCATCCCAAGCCACACACATCCTTCTGCTGCTTGTGCTTCCCCATATCCCAGAGACTTAAGTGGGTTGAGAAAACAGGACCACATGCCTGCATCCCCACCATCCACTCGGGAGCTGCTCATCTATGGAAGCAGAAGGCTCCGTGCTTTGGGAAGCACTGTGCAGCCACCCAGCAGGAATTATCCCACCCTTTTACGTAAGATGTTTGGGTTGGGGTTTTGTTGTTGTTTGGGGATGGAGGGGTGTGTGTGTGTGTGTGTGTGTGTTGTTGCTTCGGTTTTCTTGGAAGCATGTCCCTGGATTTCTGACGGGAAGAAGCTGGCGTTTCATGAAAGCCTCATTATTTAATGTTAAAGCACTTCAATTAGTTTCATTTGATTTACTTTGATGCTTTTGTTCCCCGAGGTTGCCAGCACACAGGGGCTGCTCCACCTCTCCGTGCCTCCTCCACTTTGATCTCAGCAGCGCTGCTATGGGCCTCCTACCACTCCCCAGGCTCTGGGGACACAAGCATCCACTGCACAAACCCAGTCCCTAGCGCTGGCACCACTGGAGCTGCGGCTCTGGCATCCCATCATCCCCCCCATCTGTTCCAAAACCAATATTGACTCGGGAGTGGGGGGGAGCTCCCCTGCAGGGCTGCTTTAATCAAAGCTTGCCCCAGCAAATGAAGAGGGTTTTGCATGAGGGTCTCCAGGTGCTCTGGTAAGGGGACAAGGACACAATGGGCAGCGCGGTGGGGGCTTGCTGCTATGGCAAAGAGGGGGAGCTGGAGCCCCCGGGTGAACTCCTGGGGTTAGGCTGTAGCTACAGGAGCCAGGCAGTGGTTTGAACACCGAGCCAAGGCATTTAACATGTGCAAAGCAATTAAGAGAGGCAGGAGGGGAGGTTGAGGCATTCCGGAGCAGGAACTTGTTCTCATGGGAATGCTATGGCAAAGATGCCCTCGACCAGAGTCCCCCATCCTTAAAGCCTTCCCTTTGCCATTCCTGCTCTAAAGCTGTTGTTTTCCTCATATCTCCTTAGTGGAGGGGAGCAGCAAGGTTTGGGTATGCAGAGATTTGCCATAATGATTTGCAGAAGCATTAATACAAGGTGGGAGTGACCACAAATCAAAGCTGTTCCAAGGGCTGGAATAGAGGGAGGAGTGGGCAAAGGCAGGGAGAGCTTCTGCTGCCTCTCAGGCATTGTGTTGGTGACTGTTCTCTTGTCCAAGGTCTTGGTAATGGTTGTACCTGTGTCCAGCCAGGGCTGGAATGGAAAGCTAATAGGGTAGGTGACATGATGTAAGTGAGGAACATGTTGCTGTGATGACTTGGACACTAGGAATACCATTTGGGTCATAGAATGGGTAGGAAAGCCATCTGGGTACCATTTCTCCTGACCCTACCTGTGCCAGTTCCCTCATACATGCAGCAGTGGCAAGTCTAGGACTTGCTCCCAATGTTTTGCATTCAGATGCCACTTCTACAGCATGCCTGGAATGAGGACATATGGATGGATGTCTGTCCTCTTCCCAGCAACCAGCTGGCTTAGCTTGCAGACAGCACATCTATGGATGATGCCACAGCATGACAAATCCACTGCCATCTCCCTCATCATGTTGCATACCCTGGAGCAAGACACAGAGGTGAGCAGGTCAGAGGAGCCATGCTGCAGAGCAGTGGAGAGATCCCTCAGTGCTTTTTGGGTGCTCTATAAGAATGGAGAGGGGAGAAATACCAGCAATCAGTTAAAAATGCATCTATTGAAACCAAACCAAGAGCTCAGAACAATGGGTGAGGGTAAGGAGGGGCTGGAGAGCCAGGCAGGCCCACAGGATGAAAGATGATGTGCTGACAACCAGCATTTAGATATAAAACCCAATCTTTACACTGCTTTTCAGGTGCTTGGACTATTGCCCCTTCCATGAAGGTCGCTGCCTAAGGGTGATGTTAGGTAGGGGCAGCACAAGCAGGGGTTTGTGCTTTGAAGCTCAGCAGCTGTAAAATGCTACCAGACTCCCCAGTAAATGCAGCCCCTTTTATTTCCCTGCTTTAAAGGCAATGTAATTAGATGAACACCAGTGCCAGAGCTCCTTTTTCAGGCAAAATAAGTATAGCAACACCCTGGCCAGCCTATTTCACTTTCCTGATGGGACCAGCCATTGCCTGGAGCCTCTTTTCCCCTGAGAACTACCCCAGGCTGTTCTGATTGTGCTCTTTTAGTATGGGGCTTGGGGGCACATCAGGCTTCAGCTTCAAAGGAGCCCTCATATAGCTGCCCATGGGCAAGGCCCCATAGGTAACCACAGCCAAGGGCATCCCCTTCTTTGTACTAAAGCTCCATCTCAGGGACTTATGGTTTATGAGCAGAAGTCTATTATCTGCCCCAGTGTGTGTGTGTTGTAGCTGCATGTGGGAGCATCACAAACGGGTTTATTCTCCCCATAGGGAAAGCAAGCAGCTGTTATTTCCTTTGGCTTCTATTGATCAGTATTTCCCAGTTTATGAAACCAGTTCTCTGGAGAAACAAAACAGAGCAATATCTTGGGATAGAGGAAAACCAAAAGCTTTCCAGCCACAACCTTTGTCCTCCCTCATGAGGCTGAGCCTTCTGTCAGCTCCAGTGCTGCTGGAGGGGGCAAGTCACACTGAGCCATTCCAGGCCAGGCTGGATGTGATCCTGGGCAACTGGATCTAGTTGAAGATGTCCCTGCAGAGGGTTGGAACTGGATGAGCTTTAAGGTCCCTTCCAACCCAAAGTATTCCATGATTCTGTATTAGATCACTTTGTCCTGTTGCTGAGTAGCAAAGCAGAGCCTGTGCTGGAGATACTGCCCTATGGATTCCTTTGAGATAACTCTCCCAGCACCCATGTTTTCCATGGAGGAGGAAGCTCCCCATTCCCTGGGCAGCCTGGAAGGGCTGGGGCTGCTTCTTCCCCTTTGCCTGGAGCAGAAGGCAGTGATCCCCATCCCATCCCACCACGGCTATGCCTCCATCCCAGCCAGCCTGGGGGGGGGGGACACGACACCCACGCTTGTCTCCCCATCACTAGGGTTCAGTGGGACTGAAAGAGCTGCTCACCCTCTGGTCATTTGTAGCTGGTCGATGCTGAGCTGACATTTAACTGAACCCAGGGCAGCAGCAGGCAGCGAGGCGCGAGGCATCGCTCCCCTATTGTAATACCCCAGACACTGGGAGCTTGGCTAATAGGGGACATTCTTTCCTCCCAGGACTTCCTCCACTGCCTTTAATGCATTCAGGATCTGCCTGGGCTATTTGGACTCGTTAATGGCACTCTTTGGGTGACTGTCCTCCCCATTGCCCTCACTTGAATATTATCCCTATTTTGTTCTGCATTGTTCATAACCAGGGGGGACGATTAATCAGAGCAGAAAGGACTTCATTCAGCTGGAATTCCTTCCGTGGCTGCACCACTGAGAGCAAATTAGCAGTTCACACATTGCAATTGGCCTTTTCTGGGGGCACAGGGGTTGGGTTATAGTCACTTCTAAGGGGTGTGAGAGAACCTGCACCCTTCCCCCCAATAGGGGTATATCCAGGGGCTGATGGAGCTGTTGGAAGTTGTTCCATCAGCCCTGGCATGATGCTATCGACCAGTGGGATGGGTGGAGGGAGACCTTTGGACTATTGGAGTTCAGGGATTCTCTGACTCAGAGGCTAAACACAGATTCATTCACTGTGAATGCTCATTGCTGATTAAACCCGGTACCTGAGATTCACAGTAAAACTGCTGTTATGAATGTCCTAAGCACACACTCCTCACCGTGAAACACAGGGATCTAGAGCCATCATTTCCCATCAGTTCCATGCTGCAAACTGCTTCCCAGATGGACTAACCTGATCAGCTCCCTGTTCTCTGCAGCAGGCTGCTAATGATGCCATTGCCTTTTGAGATGCTCAGTATTGATTAGGGGTGGAGTGCAATGGTCCTTATCTGGTTGCTGAGCTTCTGGAGTGGTGAAGCTGGCTTAGACCATTGAAACAAACCCTTCAGTGATGAAGTATTAAGAGGGAACAGGCCTATTTGTGGCAGTTCCTTTTCCCTTTACTTTCCATTCTATCATGATAAACACTCTGCATACAGACAATCCCCAGCTGCTGTCCCTGATAGATGAACATCTGCATTGCACTCTGTTGATGACATCTGCCCTGGGATGCTGGATGCAAAGATAAGCCCCCCAGATCTGGATTGTGTTTCCCAAGTGTTACCAAGAATGGATTCTTTGAGGTTTTTAAAGCATCCTCTCCTAATGATTCAGCAGACCCTGGGTGCCCTGTGACGCTCAGTTCACACTGTTTTGCTGCTCCTATGCCTTTCCCAGCTGGAAGAATAGGGTGGAGCTTGCTGTTCTCAGCCCATTAGGAAGATCCTGCTCACTATTACTTGTGCCTGCAGCAGAGCTCAGCTCCTCATCAGCATCCTTCCTCTGCCTATGGCTGTCCCTGATGAGGCCTCCAAGGTGTCTCAGCAGTAAATGACCTGCTCATCAGCTAATGTGGGAGATAAGCTTGGTCCTTCAGGCTCTGTGGTCCCCAGGCTGTGTTTGAACCCTGCAATCCTGTCTTTGCAGCACCCCACACCCTTAATCTCCCAGGCTATACACAGAGCTGTTCACAGGTCCTCAGGGCCACCATCAGCACACCCTGCCCATTGCAAGGCCTTGGTTAATGGGGTTGCAGAGGTGTGGTAGTCACCAGGAGGTGGATGAAGAGGACAATGACTGTGGGATGCTCAGACAAGCCGGGCTGGCTCTGTCCTTGTGCTATGGATGTGCTCCAGCAGGCATGAAACGAGACAGGAGTGATTCAGCTGCCGACCTGCAGGGCAGCCCCATAGATTGTGTTGGAAAGGAGGACGTGTTCCTACCTGTGAGGTGCAGTGGAGCAGGAACAAACCCTGGCTGACCCAGATGGGAAGGGAATGGGATCTGCAAAGGGGTCCCTAGAGGATTTGATTTATGGCTTCTACAGCAGCAGGGCACAGAGGCCACTTTGGGAAGCATGGAATCATAGAGTGGTTTGGGTTGGAAGGGACCTTGAAGCTCATCCGGAGTTTTAAGGTCCCTTCCACTACAGCAGGTTGCTCCAAGCCCCATCCAACCTGGCCTTGGAATGGAAATCAAGGACTTCGGCATCTCTCTCTCAGTACTGAACACACAAACCCTGCCTGGGTGCAGGCAGAGGGCATGGTCCCAGCACATCCCTCTCACCAGAGAGCAGCATGTGTGTAGGAAGGACACACTGGGACCTCCTTGAGACACCCCAGAAGGCTGCGAACGTGCCGTGGAACCACTCTGCTGTCACTCAGCAGTAAGTGTCACCCAGGGACACAGGCGCAACCCTGCCTGATGGCACAAGTGGAAGCAGGGAGGTGGTGGTTGGTTCCCCCGGCGCCTGCGCTGCAGGCTTGGAATACCGGCTCGTGTCAGCATCAATTTGGGAACGCCTGTGTCAGGCAGGCACGCTCCCTGTGGATGCGTGGTGCCGGTGATAAGGAACATGTACTGCAATGAGGGCAATGTGCAGGGAAACAGGCTCTGCCCCACACTGAGTCACTGCAGCTCCCTGGAAGCATCAAGATCTGGAAAGCGCCCAAGACAACAATCAACCCAATCGGGGCTCTATGGTGATAACACTGCATTATCAGGCTCCATCCAGCTGCTGAGTCAGCCCAACCCGCCCTCCCCGCCTGGCAGGCAACCAGGAACCGAGCTGCTGCTCCAGCCGTAGGGAATGGGGCCCCTTCGGCTTCCTTAGCAGCTGATAATCCTTTGGGATGCAGGCGTCTGCTCTGCAAGCCCATGTGGATGGATGGCGAGTGCTGGTGCTGGGAGTGATGGTGAGGAGATGATGGGTTAATTCCCTGGTCAAGCTCTCAGTGCATGTGTGGGGCTTGTTGCTGGCTGGCTGGGGCTGTGGATACATCCATGAGCATGGAATTACGGAATCAATCAGGCCGGAAAAGATCTTTAAACTCATCCAGTCCAACCTTTCCCCAGCACTGCCAAGGCCACCACTAACCTGTGTCCCCAAATGACACATCTCCATGTCTTTTAAATGCTTCCAGACACAGTGACTGCAGCCCTGCCCTGGGCAGCCCGTTGCAATGCCTGAGCACCCTTTGGGGAAGGAGTTGTTCCTCAGCTCCATCTAAACCTGCCCTGGTGCAGCTTGAGTTCATTTCCTCTTGTCCGATCCCTTGGGAGCGGAAACCAGCCCTCTCCCAGCTCCATCCTCCCATCAGGGAGCCATGAGGTCCCCCCTGAGCTTTCTGGATCTTTGCACCCCAAATACACATTAATCTTACAGAAAGGAAACCAGCTCTCTCCTTCAGCACAACAGTGTCTTGTTCCATCCTGCTGCCTGCCAGGATCCATTGGGAATGGGAGCTGTGTGCAGGACACATGGCCATGGTGCAGGCAGTCGTTTCCCATGGCTCACCCTTGCCTGTGGGCTTCAGCTTTAAAGCAGGAGGATGCAGATGGGCAGAGCATTCAGAGGCTGGGAGGAAGAGGAGCATCAGGAGAGGAAGGCCCTGAGGACAGCCACCATGTGTGGCTGTCACACTGAGGGGACCCACTCTTTGATGGGCACATCCAATGGCTCCAGTGTGGCAGCTCATGCCCAGAGCATCTTTCCAAGCAGACCTGCTGCTAATGATGGAATTCCTGCTCATGTGTGCCTGCATCTTGCTAATGGGGGGGGTGGGAATCAGATAGGGAATGTCTGGGAGAGGGGAAATGAGGGAGCTCAGCACGGTAAGAAGTGCTTTGGAAGAGCTCTCCTTCCTTTGCAGTAGTATCTCCATCTAGCATTGCTGTGTTTGTATCGCAGTGTTATCAGTGATGCTGCATCACTGCATCCTAGAGATCCAAACTCTCTTTGATTATAATTTAAGGACTGCAACCACCAGTGGTCTGGAAACAGGTCTGGAAAAGGCAGAGTTTCTAATGGAGAGCACAAACTAAGCTCCATTTACTTCCCACTCAGCTTCCAGACCTCCCCAGGTCCTTCCCCACCAAGCTTTGCTTGTAAACCTGTCAGATTGCACTTGGCTTAGCAATGAAATGAGAGGCAGAGCGGGCAAACCCTGCACCAGGATGTGCAGCATCTTTGCAGCTGGATCCATTAACCTGGGACTTGAGGCTGGGAATTCCCAGCATGTTCAATGCACGAGCCACACACTTGAAAGGAAAGGAAAGGAAAGGAAAGGAAAGGAAAGGAAAGGAAAGGAAAGTCTCTGCTAAAGAATCCAGTGGGAAAAGCATACAGGCTGGTGAATGGAGCTGGGGACTTAGTGCAGCTCATTCCAGCCCATCCCAGCCAGCACCTGCACATCATTCATCTTCTTTTATTGCCCTTTCTCAGCTTCTTGCTGTATTTTAATGCAAAGCCTGATACCCCCTTTGGAAAGAGACATTTTCCAGGCTTTCCATGTGCTTGGGAATGCTGTGTTCTAGCCAGAGAATCAGGCAAAGCTAGGATTTGGGACCAATGAAAGTGTTTTTCACCTTGCTTCCTTTAAGGTGATCCAAGCAAAGCCTGGTCCCCATGGTTGTGACCTGGACCCAGCTTCTCTGGAAATACACATTTGCATCTGTGTCCAGGTCTAAAATACAGAGGTTTTTCCTATTTCTGGGATGTTTTGGTCCTTCCAGGCTTCATCCTTAACTGGGAAAAGGCAGCTCCTGGCAATGCCTGCCCCAAATTCCCTTTTCCCATTCCCTAATGCAGGCATACTGGGATCCAGTGCCCAGCACCACAGGCAGGCAGTGCTCCAAGAGCACTGGGGATAAGGTGCTGAGGCAGAGCTAAGCCTGGGCCCATCCCTTGCTGCCATACAACACGTTTGCTCTGGGGCTAATCCCTTGTCCCTGTTTTCCTCTCAGCATGGGAAAGCAAATCACTACTTTTAATCTTATTTTCCAGCTCCCATTCCAGAGCGGGAGCCTGCTCCAGGTGAGAATTCCTTGGATTCCCACTCTATTTACCCCTTGACTTAATGGAAGGGATTTTCCCATGTATAGGACAATAAGATCTGTTGGGCCTACAGTTGTCTGATCACTAGAAAACCAGGGATGCTGAGCACAGGTTCCACTTGGGAAGCAGGAATTGCAGCCCATGGTTCTCTGGGCATGTCCCATGTGTCTATAACTTGGACCTTTCCTCACTGAGTGCTAAACCAGCCCCTTCACATTGATCCTGTCCCCAGCAGAGCAGGGACCCCAGGCCAGGGATAGAGGAAAGAACCATGGGGCTCAGGGTGCTACCAGCTTTACCCCATAACCCCTGCTCCCTGCTGTGCTCCAGGACCGTATCCCATATAACCACTGGTGACTCCAAAGCATCTCCAAGCCCTTTCTGCTTCTCTTAGCAGGCAGCAGCTTCAGACACATTTTGTGGCCACATGCAGAGACAATAATCACTTGCAGTCTGGCCTGGCTGGCTGCACAGTGTGGATGGTTTCACGGTGTGTGTGTGGATGGAGGCATGGCCCCACTTCCCTAGTGTTCCAATAGCCCTTTCCCACCCACAGCACCCCCCTAAGGGCAGAGAGGGGCTGGATTCCAGCCTCGGGGCTGCAGGGGTTAAGGAGAAGCCAGGATTTTCCCACTGTGCAGCAGCCCCACATGGTTGAGCTGGAGGCTGAAACGTGACTGGAGCCGGGCTGTGGTAAGTGGGTGGGATGAGAGTTTCACGACCTGGTTCCAGCAGAGGCGTGGGCAGGAGCACCAGAATGATTAATGCCCGGGGGGGGGGGGGGGGGGGGGGAGACCCAGC
>NDXB01016948.1:24475-35056 GCA_002631895.1 Agapornis roseicollis
GGTGGGGGAGGGGGGGAGGGGGGAGGAGACCCAGCAATGTGCTGATAAAGGAGGGCTGATGGATATGAACAATAACAGAGGGACCCGATTGTCAATCCCCCCCTCCAGGACACGATAAACTGTGTGTGTGTCACCTCCCTCCACCTCTGCTGACTCCATGGGGAAAACATCGTGTGTCTCTCTCATCCCAGCTGCCTCCCAGCCTGCTCCCTGCTCCTTGGCAGCGGGGAGGTGAAGAGCACAGGAATCCAGATGATGGCTAAAGCTTTGCTTCCTGAGGCTCTTGAGAGCTGCATCCCTGCTAAATCACTGCAGCTGCCTCCGGGAGGGCAAGGGAAAAGGGAAGGGTGAGAGGAGAAAAGGAGCAGATGCACTTCATGAGAGCGGCTCTGGGATGCTCAGCGCTGACACTTGTGGTTCTGCTGCCTGTGCTGCAGCACAATTAAGTGGCACATTAGCAATCAGTGGTCCTGCCCTTCTTATTGCTGTTTATGACTAGATAGCATCAGCTTCTGCCAGCCATAAACTGCTTCCAGCCTGAGCAGGCAGGGAACAGCGCAGCCAAGGGGAGAGCTCTGGCTTCCCTGCGGGGCTTTATGGGCAACGAAGCATCCCGCAGCGTGTGAGCAGCCCCTGGCTGCACCGAGGTTATCCCAGTTTCACTGCTGGGAATGCAACCAGATGGAGCACCTGGGATGTTATTCCAGTTCCACAACTGGGATAGAGTGCGAGGTTATCCCAGTTCCGTAACTGGGAATACAACCGAATGCACTGATGGAGCCCCCACTCATGGAGCAGTGTATCCAGCCGGGAGGTAGCTCCCGGCCGAGGAAGCGCTGCCCTGGGGTTGGGAACATCGCTCGGGAATGGGGCGATAGGAGAGAGGCGGGCATGGGGTGATGGGGAAGGGCTCGGAAATGGGGCGGCTGCGGCCGGGCTGCGAGTGCCCCCGCGCGGCGCCAGAGCTCGGGATGGGGCTGGGAATGGGGCTCGGGATAGTGCCGGGAGCAACAGCACGGAGAGAAGCCCTGTCGGAGGTGGAAGGGTCGTTCCTGTGCCCCGGGCAGGGAGCGCAGGGCATCGCCTGCTTGCAAGTGATGAGGTTTTAACGTCTGGGTGAGAAGATTCCTGCTTTGTTCTGCCTGGAGGAAGGAGCTGCTGGAAAAACGCCTGTCAGGATCATTCAGCTGCCTTTAAAAGGGAGGGAACCAGGGCTTGCATAGACTGGGTTGATAGGGATTCTCTTCTCCTGTTCCTGCAGGAACAGACAGAGGAGCAGAAGGAGGAACCTTGCACTAGAGATGTGGCTTTTGCATGTCTGAAAACTCAGTCTCGTCTGGACAATGCTAAAGCTGCATAGATACATAATACATATATATATATAAATATGTGTGTGTATAGATATATATAACGTCATTCTGCAGCTGTAGCTTTGAGATTTTGCAGGATTTTAGCAATTAAACACCACTTTGCACATTCCATCCTGAGTTAACTAAGACTTCTCTTCTGATGCAGGAGTGGGGATTGCAGGGCAGAGCTCACAGCAAAGGGATTTGGTGTGCAAGGGGTGATGCAGGCGAGACGAGCAGGAGGCTCTGACCACCCCCAGGCTCTGCTGTAGGGGAAGGAGAGACTGGATGAGGCCAAGCTTTAGGCTGGGAATGTCGATCCTTCTCCATCCTGTCCCAGCCAAGGCTTCCCAGTGAAAACCAGAGGCAAATCCCTCCTACAGGGCATGGAGAACTGGCAGGAAATGAGAGGAGATGGGCAACACTTGCTAAATCCCACACTGGGATGGGCAAACTCAGGATGCTCAGCTCCATATAGCAAGGCAAGCGTGAAAACGGGTGGTCGGGAAGGGGCTGCTCTCATTCCCATCCCACCAGGCTGTTGTTAGCCTAGCACTGGTTAAAAGGCTGGAAGCACAGCTAGCGGTACAGTCCAGGAGGGCAATGGGTATTGGATTGCTCCCTTAGGTCTGTTCTTGAACCTAATCCTCATTAGCCTGAAACCCATTTCAATTAAGACAGACTGGGCTTCTCCTTTGTCTTTCCTTTAATTGGACCGTTCCTGCTGCTAAATGGGCAGCTTAAGCATCCCAAAGACCCTGAGAAAAGCTCGGCATGTCCCCTAATGGGGTTTGAAAGTGGAGGAATAACAGCATAATCAGTCTCTTCCTCTTTGTGTCAGCCCCTGATTCACACCCCGGCCCCCCTCCCCTTCACACCCTTTCAGTGAGGGGCTGCTGACAGATGGGAACAGGACCCCTATGTCAATGGGGTTTGGTGAGGGCTTTCATGGGCCCTGTTGCCATTCTCTGTCCTCCTTCTTCTTGGCCTTTGTGCCAAGACTGGGAACAAGCTGGGAAAGCTGAGCCCATCCTGTAAATACCTGTCTCTACTGGATCAGCTTAAGGCTTAAAGGACAGGATGGGGACTACTTGGCACAGCTCTTTATCCCTTCCTCTGCTTGCCTGGCTTTCTGTCCTCCATCCTCTCCTGTTCTCTGGTTTTTACTGTTTCTATACCCTGTTTTCCTCTCTCATGATCTTCATGTCTATTTCCCCTGCACCTTTTCCCTCCAATAGCCTTCCATCCATTGTTCTCCTTCCATTTACCCCTTTATAGTCATCACCAGTTGGTTTTTGGCTTACTTAGACCTGTTCTCCCAGTCCCCTTACAGAGGATGCATGACCTGCTTCCAGGGCAGCCAAAATTGAGGGGCAAGAAGCCCTTGTCCTGATGATCTTTGTGCTTTCCTGCCCCAGCATCTGTATGTTTGGAGTGATGGGAGCAGTGCCAGCTCTGTGCATACAGCTAATATCATCCTGGGCAAACTGGTCTAAACCAAGGCCTTGTATGTCCAACACCATGCTCATGCATGTGTGATCCTGGGCATGCTAATGGAGCATGCATGTATGAAGGTCAGCCATGCAGGTACTCATGCAAGAGCTGATTGGATGCTCATGCACGATGTAATTGGGTGCCCAGGCATGATGATACTGGGTGCTCATGCATGAATGAATTGGGTGCTCAGGTGTGATGCAGATGTGCACTCATATGTGTTGTAACTGGGAGCTCAGGCAGGAGCAAACAGCTCATACATGGGCTTAGTGCTTGTGGGCAATGGAACTGAGCAACCAAACACAAATTGATGGGGTGTTCTTGCATGAAACTATTTGGGTGCTGTGTGTACTAATTGGGCCCTCATGCATAAATGAGCTGGGTGCTCATGTGTGGGCATGCTGGGCTCTCATGCATGGACTGATTGGATGCTCATGTGTAAGGAATTGGGCTGGGAGCCCTGCTGGGCATGCTGGGAGTTGTGGTTCTTTCCCATGTGTGATGGAGAAGTCAAATCTCAGCTGTGAGTTTGGGTATTGCTTCTATGTATATTGTACCTATTGCATATTATTGTATAATATTGTATATAGCAATGCATTTGAAACCACTGTGGCCACACAACTACGTGGCTTTAAGCTGAAAGAGAGGAGATTTGGGTTAGACATTAGGAGGAAGCTCTTCCCTGTGAGGGTGGTGAGGCACTGGTACAGGGTGCCCAGAGAAGCTGTGGCAGGTTAAAGCCATTCCCCTTGTCCTATCTCCTCAGGCCCTTGTCCCAAGCCCCTTTCCAGGTTTCCTTTAGGCATTGGAGCTGCTCTAAGTCATCCCCATCACAATCCTGTTTCTGGGAATACTCCAGGGCTCCTCTGCAAGGGCCTGGTTTATCTGTATGCAGCACTGTCAGTGCATGAACCCGACCTCCCTTTCCTTCCCCCTCCGAGCAGGTCATATATACTGGGGGGCTCTTTTCTCTTCCATATGGTGTCAAGCCCACCTTGGGCCAGGGACCCTGGGAGAGCGCCTGGCAGACAGCTGGGAACAGAGGGAAAACAGCAGCCGGCACTACTGTAACTTGCAAAGGGCCACAGCAGGATGGGAGAGGGATGCAGCACCGGGAGATGTCTCCCTGGAAACCGCAGCGTAGGAGACATAATGAGGAGGGTCCCTCCCCTCCAACAGCTCTTTAATTCCTTCTTCATCTGCCTTTACAGCTGAGAGAGTGAAGAGCAGAGCGGAGGGGCCGGGTGTCTGTGTGCCCCCCCCTCTCCAGCACAGCCTATTGTGAGTTATGACACCTACCCTTAGGAAACAGGCAGGTTTTTAACCCAGCTGCTGCTATAAGTTATTGCAGTGCCTTGGGATAGCTTGGGAGTGAGGGGGGAGGGATGAGAAAGGAGGTCATGGAAAGGATGCTGAGTGTCCTCAGAATGATCAGAGGGGGGGGAGAGATGTTGGCTCCCACCTCCTTCTTGTTGGGCTCTTCCCACAAGTGTGGTATTGAAATGATGGAGCATCCGAAGGGATGCGAGGGATAGAGCAATGAGACAGGCAGATTCCTTCCTGCTGCCTAAAAGCCTGTGGGTTCTTAAAGTTCAAAGGCAGACTCAAATGCAGGCAACTGATGGGGAGGAGGGATAACAGCCCCACGGAGTCAAGGTCCCCTTGTCATCACTGCTGCTGTGCCCACAGAGCATGAGCTCAGTGCCTGGTGTGGTGCTCCAGAGGCATTGACCCTACAGCCCATAGATGCACCCTGGGTGCCCACCCTGTGCAGAAACAGGTATAGGCACCCTGAAGAAGCTCCATCCCATCTGTAGGAGGTGCATTATCCCTGGGCTCTTGGTGCTCATAGAATCAAGGAGTGGATTGTGTTGGAAGGGCCCTTAAAGCTCATACAGCTCCAACCCCTGCCATGGGTAGGGGCACCTTCCACTAGAGCAGCTTGCTCCAAGCCCCATCCAACCTACCAGGAGCATTTACCACTTCTTTGGGCAACGTGTTCCACTCCTCACCATCCCCACGGTAAAGAGCTTCTTTATATCTAACCTGATCTTCCCCTGTTTAAACTTAAACCCCATCACCCCTTGTCCTATTGCTACAGTCGCTGTTGAAGAGTCCCTCTCCAGCATCCTTGTAGCCCCCTTCAGACACTGGAAGCTGCTCTGAGATCTCCACGCAGCTTCTCTTCTCCAGGCTGAACAGCCCCAGTGTCTCCATATGGGAGCTGCTCCAACCCCTGATCATCCTCATGGCCTACTCTGGACTCACTCCAACAGCTCCATGTCCTCCTTATGGCTGTGAAATGCTGGCTGCCCTCTCTCATGCAGGTCAGGGCTGGACCGAGTGGATGCAGTCAGGCAACAACCATTCAAGGCCAGGTTGGATGAAGCCTTGGGTGCCATTGTTTAGTGTGAGGTGTCCCTGCTTGTGGCAGGGGGGTTGGAACTGGATGATCTTAAGGTCCTTTCCAACCCTAACTATTCTATGATTCTATGATCCCCTCTATGCATGGAGAGGGATTGCTCCCTAAGGAATAGCATCCAGGGGTGTTCAGCCTTACTTCCAGCGATGGAACCACCCTGCTGAGCACTTCTCCCCATCCTCCCTTTTTGTCCTTCCCTTCCTTTTTGTTGGTGGAGAAATGAATTTTAAAACCTGGAATCACTTTTCCCTTTGGGGGGATTAAAGCCCTCAGCATTCATCCTTCCAGAGCAGGAAACAGTGGCTTTTCTTCTGGTGCAACTTGGAAAAGACATGGCTCTCTGTTCTCCCTGAAAGCCCCTCATACTGAATGACCCATGGTGCCTGAATGAAGTGCCTCTCAATTAAAAGTTTCCCATTGATGCTGCCTGAATGAGACCTTGCTGTGGAATTCACCCTGGCTCAATGGCCCCAGCCTTCAGCAAATATTAAGGGGCCAATAGATTTCCCACAATATTTGTACACCTTCCTTTGTAGGGATTTTTCCCTCCATTGAACCAGAAACCGTTAACACATCCGCTCCCGACGTGCCCCTTCTGCTGCTCATTAGGGGCGATGTGCCACCCCTAGAATGGGATGGGGAGGGACGACCGGGCAATGGCCACCTGCTTGTATTCAGCCTTTGGGGAGGCCAAGCCAAGCTTGAAATCCCATCAGGAAGAGAGATGGGAACAGGCAATGTTCCTCACCATCCTTTTCCTCTGCCTGCTTAGGAAATCCTAAGAGTGGTGGTTTTGGTGGCACCATCACCACTGTGATGCCACCTCTCCCCTGGTGGTCCCAAGGACAACCATAGGGAAAGCTGAGCCTCCCGATCCCCCTTTCCCAGCACAAAGGGAAAATGGTTTAAGCTGGGGGCTCCCTTGTGCCCTGGGGACAAAAGCTCTGGGATGCTTGAAGTGACAGCTCTGATTGTTAAAGGCCTGTGGCAGCAGGGCTGCCCCCACCCCTATTAATGATGCTAATTAGAAACCATGCAGGGATGGGGGGGAGGGGGGGAGAGAAGAGAGGGGTGGGCTCTGCATAATTTATTCTCACTTAATCTCATTAAGGGGAAAAAAGGGAGAGGGAAAGGAGTGTGGGAATGTGGTGCATGGAGGGGGGGAGCTGCTGCTTGGGCTTTTTCCAGCTCCTCTTTCTACCACAGGACTCAATGGAGCTAAGAGGCTTCCCAGGTAGGTTGCTCCAAGCCACATCCAACCAAGCCTTGAACACTGCCTGGGATGGGGCAGTCACAGCTTCTCTGTGCCAGAGCACCCTCATGGGGAAGAACTGCTTCATATCCCATCTCCATATCCCCTCTTTCAGGTTAAGGCCATTTCCCCTTTTCCTATCCCTGCATGCCTGTGTAAATAGGAGCATCTCTGACCACTGGTCTGCAGGAATGTGGGTCCTTCTTCAGCCTGGGATCAGCATACAGGGCTTGTGCTTGTGGATCTAGAGGGCTCTGGTTCTGCTGAGGGTGATAGGAAGGCAGGGATAACATTACTGTGCCTTGGATCTGCCTTCTGGGTGCTGTGAAAGTCATATCCTGTTATCCTCTGGAGCAGAAGGAATTGCCATTCCTTCCCTCCACTGACCTGGAACTTGTTAACATGTTCCTGTGGCCTGTGGGTCAGCAGCAGCACTGCCTGGGTTGCCGTGTAGCATTGTGCCGGGAGGAATTAGCCCCCATTCCCATCCCTAATCCTGAGAGATGGGCAGTGTTTGCTCCAATTCCATGGCCTCTCACAGTCTCTGGTCCACAGGCACATATAGGCTAGCTAACCTGGGAAGAGCCTGTTTGAACATCAAGGGAAGGTGGTTCATTTTAGGAGTGGGATCTGGGCTATGGAAGAAGTGAGGATTGTCTCAAGGAAGAAAAGCCAGATGAGTTCAGTGTCTGTTTCCACCCAGGACTTATGGACCCCTTCATCACATACATCCCTGCTGTGGCTGGGCTAAATCCTGCTCCTCAGTTCTACACCCACCTCTTACACGGTTCAGGGCTATAAAGGAGCTTCCTTTGTACCTATCAACAGAGATTAAGCATCACCTGAAGCCAGGCTCTTCCAGGTTGTGGTTTGCAGCAGGTATAGCTTGGCACCAGGCAGTCTGTGTGATAGGATGGGGTTCATCATCATGGACTCTGGGAACCCTTTTCATGGGATAATCCCAACATGAGGTACAGCTGAAGCACAGCTTAGGGAAGCAGGAGGACCATGTCCTGAGCCCTGAGCTTTGCACCCTGTGTTTTGGTGTGGCTTTAGGCAGACAGGAGGGACAATATTCACATGCACAGATTTCTGCCTAGGGCGTTTCAATGGAGGTGGAGGGTGAGATCCCCTTCAGTGGGCCAAATCCTTGGTCTGTAATAAAAGAAAAGCTTGCAAACTGGTTACACATTCCAGTAAGGACATCTCTAAAGCCTTTCAGACATCTTCTGAATGGAGCTTTGGTATCCCAAAGGACAAAGCACAAAGGAAGGTAGAAAATGGGCAGTTCCCTTGTGTTAATTCCCCACAGCCTTCAATGATGAGCACAGGGATGTGGAGAACAAGAGGCCACAGCTCTCCTCAATAGGTCAAACAGTAGCACTAGCAGAGCTCTCCACTGTTTGTAGCCTGCTCTCTGCTCCCTGGGGATCTCTGGAACTACCCATATGGGAAGAATGTGCAGTTTCCCCATGCAATGTGCTCTGCATGTGTCCCAAGCACATGGAGGGAATGGTTCTAAAGCCAAAGGTCCAGGAAATAAAAGGGAAAAAGAATAAGTGAATGCATGGAAAAAGCTTTAATCAGACCTCATACTTCCACACATCTTCAGCTTAATCTTGGCCTATGGGATGCAGATGGGGCGAAGCTTTGAGGCATCCAATTTAGGAAGGAAAGAGGCTTTATAGGATGGATATCCAGACTCCAAATGGGCTTGTGGAGAATGATGTTGGAGACATTTCAGCATCCTCATCCCCGTGCTTTGTGGCACCCTCAGCTGGAGATCCCCAGGAGAGACAGCCCATGATCCGCTGGGGGAAATCACTGCAGTGTGGAAGCTCATTCCTCCTGTGCTTGCACAAAACCCAGTATGAACAGCCACCGGGATACAGGGATACAGGCAGGATAAAAGGATGCAGGACAACATCTGTGTGTGACGGGACTGCACAGTGCCTGTGAAAGCACCCTGTGGCTCCACCTGCTTTGGGGACAATCCCAGTTGTGATGGAAACACATGGCTGACATCTGGGGAAACAGGAAACAGCGATGAGGGTTGTCCCAGCAACGGCGTATCCCTCTGTCTGGTCCCCCGCTGGGAGAGCCATGGGATCAGCTGCCAAGGGAATTCCAAGTACGAGACCAAGGCGACTGATGGATGGGCCAGGTTCAATGGGGAGGGATATGATTAATAAGTGTTATGGCCCCACTGCTCCCGCTGTGCCGCTGTCGGAGCCAGTTAGCTCTGAAGGATGCTTTGATGACTCTATGCCCATGGGCGAGCCACTGACTTGATGAATCTCAGCCAAGGGAATAATGTTTGCCATGAACCCCTTCTGCCTCCCATGGATAATAGCAGGGCCAGCCTGCATTGTGCAGGGTGTGGGATCTGGGTTGGGTACTGAGGTCTGATTTTGGGCCAGCATGGCAATGCAGCAGCACACGGATCTCTCCATCACATCACCCCCCTTATGGGATCCCAGTCTCTTGCCTTAGTTGGCAGCAGGCTGTGCCAGGATAAGGAGCTGCGGTGCTTGCTTAGAGATGCAAACACAAGGGCTTTCAGGCTGGAATGTCACCGTGGCTTGGAGCCCACATGGAAGTGCTGCTCCATGCCAGACAGTTGTGGTTTGCAACCCCGTGTGTTTTCTTTAGGCACTGTGCACCCTGGCAAGGAGGAGGCCCTTGCTATGGTGATGTCCTGTGAGCTGTTGGATCACTGTGGATGAGCAGGACCTGCCCTGTGCTTTGACCACCCTCTAGCACTCTGGGTGCTCTTTAGGACAGGAGGATGCTGGGGTGTACCCTGTATCCCCACTGATCCAGCCTGGATCACCCTTGCTGAAGATGCCCTGCGACTGCACCAGCAGGAGCGTTCTTCCCAGAGGATTGTCCCGCTGGTCAGGACAGAACCATTCTGAATGCAGAGCTTGGTTGTGTTCTCCTGCTCTAGCCTGGATAAAGTAAACCTTCTCCCTTCACAGTGCAGCAAGCAAGTCAGGGGGTACAGCAGGAGGGATGCTGACCCAGAGCTGCTCCGATAGGGGTAAGGCTCATTGACTCCACCAGTTTGTCTCCTGCTGATTGTCCTTTTAATATAGAGGGTGAGATAACGCTGGAGCTTCATGTATGCTAAAGGTGATAAAGTTAAGTTTAGAGCTGCCTTTGTTCAGATTAAGAGAGAAGTGTAAATCCCAGCAGTGTACAACAGGCAAACCCCCAGGATGCTCCCAGTAGTTCATAGCAAGTCCAGTGAAGAGCCAGACCCAGCACAGATCATACTGGTTTGTGTTGTAAGGGACCTTAAAGCTCCTCCAGCTCCAACCCCTGTCATGGGCAGGGACCCCTTCCACTGGAGCAACTTACTCCAAGCCCCTTGAACACTGCCAGGGATGGGGCAGCCACAGCTTCTCTGCATCACTTTCGGCTCCTCCCGGCTCCTCTCTGTCTGGTCCCGACCCGGGCGCTCCGATGGGCCGCTCGTGCCCTCTGCCGGCCCCTTCCCGGTGCTGGCGGCAGCAAGGGAGCCGGTGGCGGGGGAGCAGCCGCGGCCCGGGGCTGCGCTCCTATTGGCACCGGTCCCCAGGCCCAGAGGAGCGGGACCCATCTGCTCCCCTTCATCAGCATCATCAGCGGTGATGGGTTCAAACCGACCTCCTGCCCCCGGGAACCAGCATCAGCGCGAGCCTGGCTCTTCCGTTCTCATCTCCTGCTGCTTCCCATCCTATCCCCGTGGAAGGTCTGTCCCATCTCAGGGCAGGAGCCAGCGCAGGGCCCGGAGTTGGGCGGGCAGAGATTGGGGATGTGAATCGCTCCCGGCCCGCCCTGCACCGCAGTTTCCAGCCACGAGAGGCCACTTTGCTCTAGCGTTTGCTGCTGCAGGCCGGGAATTGCCGGGAAGAGGGATGTGCGTTTAGTTGGGAGAGGGAGCAGAGGACTTGGGGTTGGGTTCTCCTCCAGTATGTGCCTGGCTGTGCTTTTCTGCCCAAGTCCGGCTCCTTCCCAGCTTTTCTGCACTGAGCAATTGCACGGGGGGGGGGGGGGGGGGGCGTGGGGGGGGTTTTGCT
>NDXB01016954.1:0-28724 GCA_002631895.1 Agapornis roseicollis
GGAGTTCTTCGGCCCATCTTCCCTCCCACTCCTCTGGGAGTGGGGAGGAAAGGGGGGGGGGTGTTGAGTGGGTGAACGTGCTGCCTGGTTGGGTTCAAACTACAACACCTTTCAATCTCCTGGCTCTCCTCTAATATCTTCTTAAAATTTGCATTTGGTCATAATTCTTTTACTTCCAAGAACACTGCCATAATTTCTTGGAACTGTTCTGATTTATTTACTACAGTGGTGAGTAACAGTTTTTCAGGAAGGCTGATGCTTTGTTTGGATGTTTAAAATTGCCAAAGTCTTAAGTACTTTTTGAGAACTTTGAAATCTCAAATATGTAGAATTCTCACAAAGTTAGCTGGCTGTATAAGAAATGTACCAGGTTTGGGGGGAGGGGGGGTGGTCCTATTTTCATGAAACTATGCATTAAATTCATTATGTTTAAATTTCCAGAGAGTTCCCTTCCAATTGTAACTCTGTCCAAAATCAAAAGAAAAGTGTTAATTATTTTAAATAAAGTTTCATTTGCACAGCTCAGTCATTCTTATGCAGAAAAGCATTCAGATACAAGTTGTTGGGTTGGGCTAGTTTCTAATCAAAGTTTTCCTTATGCCTGACTTACATAATGTTATCTCTCAGAACTTCAACTCTGGGTATTGAATTAATTATAAATTTTCAAGGTGAATTTCTACACATTTTCTCATTCGAACCACAGACTGGCTTATATTCACTCAGCTGGAATCCTATAAAAAAAACCTTAGCAAGCATAGAATCATAGAACAGTTAGGGTTGGAAAGGACCTTAAGATCATCTAGTTCCAACCCCTCTGACATAAGCAGGGACACCTCACACTAAACCATGTTACCCAAGGCTTCATCCAACCTGGCCTTGAACACCGCCAGGGATGGAGCACTCACAACCTCCCTGGCCAACCCATTCCAGTGCCTCACCACTCTCACAGGAAAGAATTGCTTCCTTATATCCAGTCTAAACTTCCCCTGTTTATGTTTGAACCTGTTACCCCTTGTCCTGTCATTATAGTCCCTAATGAAGAGTCCCTCCCCAGCATCCATATAGGCCCCTTCAGATACTGGAAGGCTGCTATGAGGTCTCCACACAGCCTTCTCTTCTGCAGGCTAAACAGCCCCAGCTTCCTCAGCCTGTCTTCATATGGCCAAGTCTCACGTTCATAACAAAATATGCATACATCTGAACTTCATCTGTATCCATATTTCATTGGAAACGCTTCAGATGTCTTTTCTCACAACATATAACGGAAATTTAATTTGTTGTTTTAAATTAATCATTTTATGCTTCTTGAATTCTGCCCGAATGTTTCATGCTCTGCTCTCATGAAATCTGATTACTCCAACCACATATTTCATATTTAAAACTGGAGGTCATAAAAACAGAAAATTAACTTTTGAATTCTTATTTTATAGAGCTGTGCATCTGTGTTGCACTGTTTTCAACAGAGAATTGAATAATCTGAGTAGATCTTAATCAGGTGTAAATTCAGACGGGGTGGAGCTGGAACAATTTATTTATCTTGAAGATTGGTCTATATATGTCTTAATGGATGCATTTATCAATGTACTCCTTCAATTTCATATTAGTTATGCATAAAGAGATATATTTAGTAAAATACATGTAAGAGCAGCCATATTGGAATACATGTGAAAGCAAAGCAGATGTTTGCTCTGTTAGCCGTTGGTACCTTTACTGTCAATGCATGACCTGTATTAAGAGCCATTAAAATTGTAAAATTCTGCTGTCTAATTTGGGTTAGCACTTCCATGAGCTCTGTGCCTTAAAGGAGTAAATTTTTAGACTATTAAACCAGTGCAAACAGATTAACAGTCATATTATCCATTAAAAACAAACAAACAAACTAACTAACTAACTCTGGCCACTATAGGTATAATTCATGATTTTTGCAAATAACCTATGGGAAACTTTGAGGCAGTCAAAGGGTATCCCTGAATATTGTTATTGCACTAGGAAAAGGTTTGAGAGCTAAGAAAGAAACCACTGGAAATTTAATGAAGGCCACCTATTCATAAAAATGTGAAGATACTGTAAAGTTTTTCTGTCTGTTACTATGTCTGTCAGAGAGTGGCCTTGAATGGCCCAAGTTTTGTTACTTAGTCCAAAATACATAGCATGGAAGTTTTGCTAGATGACTCCTGTCCAGTTTATCTCCTCTAAAAGAAGTGGATAAAATCTTCAGACAGCTTTAAAGAAAATATATAAGCTTCTTTAGAAGAATGCATTGATTATAATGAAACTTGCTTCAGTTAAGACCTCACTGGCACTGATGAGAAATTCAATATATTTCTTCATATTGTCAAGCTTATTCAGAATAATAAAGAGCAGCTGATAGTATTTTGCTTTTTATATCATTATATTGTGTTTGCTACTTCTTGTAAAACTACTCATATTGCAAATATTTGCATGTATATATAGATGCACAGAGGCACTGCAGGTAAGAGAAGAGAGCTTGGACTAAACCTTTTTCTCAGACAGCCAGCTTCCACCTAGTCTTTGCTATTTCACATTTGTATTTACACTGGCCTTATATTAAATATTTGCATTTTGCTTTATGTTAAAACCTTATTATGTAAATGTGAATAAAGAAATAGGTTACTAGTTGCCATAACAGTCAAGAAGCAAATTTGCAGAAGCACTGCAAGGGCAGAAATACAAGTAGCTAATGGAACCTGTTACATTGCCTTTTTAAAGAGTTTTTAAAAAAGCCTTTTTACATCCTTCTTCCTCCTTTCTCCTATTCAATCCCCCTTGTTTGTTGAGAATTTTCCTAGAATACATTATATTCACCCTCATTTGTTTTTAATGTACTCATGTAAGATCAGACCTTTTCTGTTTGTGTAGATTTAGAGTAGAATAGTGATATACTCTTTTACTTTGCAAGCATGCCAGAACTCTAACAGAACAACTGTGATAATATGTAACTACGTAAATTTTTATTTCCCTAGTGATGGTGAAACTGCTGTGTGAGAATGCTAACACCACAGAACATGTAATCCCAGGATCTTCTGAACTTTGTTTGCAGAGAAGTTCTTCAAATAGAATTATAAATACAATAAATGTAGTGCATGTTATGAATATTAAATAAATGCTTGCAATGGCCTGAGCTCTGGACACTATAGTAATGCGTCTGCTTTAGTGGAAAGAAGAGAGGGATCAACCAAACTATGACTTCTCTGATAGACTATTCCCTCTGAGCAGAGATGCAGAGAAAAAGTACTGCCAGATCTTATTACCTCATCACAAGATTTGCATTTGTTTGTTTTATGTTCCAGACTCAGAAGTGCAACTTTTCAACCCAAGGTTTAAAGTCAGTTTTCACAAAAAAGAAAATACACTAAAATTTGAAAGTTTCAGCAAAGTGAACAGTAAAGAGGGTTATTAAGAAAGAGAAATAGAAAAGACTGTAAGTAGTTCAGTATTTTAATTTAGTGGCACCCATAAATTAGTTTAATGAGCAAATGTCACCTAGCTGTCTCTCTGCATGCATTTCTGTTCAACTATCTGTCTGACTCTCCCCTTCTAGTAATTTTGGGACTCATTAGACAGTTTTACTTAGATGAAAAAAATAGAATGAAGTCTCAACAGATAATCCCATAAGCATAATGAAGATCAGCTTGGTTTAGAAGAAAGTTCCTGATGTATGCAGAAAAGGGAACAAAACTCCACATTTACACACTGATTTTTTACAGTTTCCTGTTGGCCAAACAGTGTTTGCTGGCCTGACAGATCAGCAGGCATACAGCTCCAAACTAGGCTTAATGCTTACTCCGGGGCCATTACAGGCAAAAAGGGATTACTGAAATGTGTGAGACTGCAGAGAGGGGAATAAATCTTTAGGAAATCAGACATCACTGATTTCACTGCTCAGAAAAAAAAAAAAAATTGCTTTAAATCTCATCATTTCGAGTGATGACAGATGAGTATGGCAGTTTAATTGCTTTGTTTTCAGGTCACTGCATATTGTACATTCTGCGTGAGTCTGGGAGAAGTATGACCATGTGCTCCTTTCTGGCTGCTGCCCTCCAGATCAGCATAACTTCTCAGAAGGGAGTGGAGATTCCTCCTCTTTCAACAGAAAAACGTACATCTGCAGCCAGAGGTCTCCAACTGCAAGATGATGCCAATGGAGAGTCATGAGCAACCACGGAGTCAAAAGGCACCATAGGACTCCTAGAGAAGGCTTTCCTGGAGACCTCAGAGAGTCTGTGTATGTCTTTTGCAACTCAGGAAACCACCAAAGGTTGCTGTTTCAATAGGAAAGGTCCTACCCTGCCAGAATGCAAGTGAGAAGAAGAAGATTTGTTTTCAAAACTCATTTCTAACCAATTTCATAGAATTATAGAATCATAAAAATCCAGCAATTCTGAGTTTTCTCTCAGGAAAGAATTGCAGTGTTCCAGCTTACTATTTTTGGATTGTATTGAAATATACCTCTAGAGATTGGAAGGCTTCAGTGTCTTTTGGCATGTGTAGTTTTAGAGAACTGAGCAGTGAATTGCCATGAAGCAATTCCAAATCAAGGCACTGGCTTGACTGGGGATCCCATCACATAAGGCTCTTTCATGTCTTGAGGTTATGACTCACCATTTTAAAACTATAAGGTTGGCAAGGCTGTGGCTGTATGTTAGCTTTCAAACTGTGGCACATACACAAAAGACCTCAAAGTCAATCCTCTGTGTGTTGCAACAGCCAGCTCCATGTGGGCATCTAACAACTGCTTCCACAGAGACAGGTTACAAAAACCCTACTGCTTGTAAATGTTCTGGTGTTTGGGTGCATTTCAGTACTCCACACTGTTTACCCACTCAGATTTTAGAAGCAGATGCAATCTCCTTCTGCTCACAGTCCATATAAATGTGTCCAGCATCATTTGTAATGTGTGCATTAGCATACATTGATGGATGTAATGTGATGGCTGTATTAGCACTGGTTTAAAATTAAATTAAAATTTCCCATCTTTCAAAGGCAGGGATTTTTACCTGGGATAGGGATATTTAAGGCACAGCACTAGGATAGCCACAGAAATGTATTTTCCAATGTGTTCAAGTATTTTTCTTGTGAATGACAGTGTATGTTGACAATAAAGGGTCACAATGAATCTTTTAAGTTAAATAAAAGAAAAAAATAAATAAAAACAAAAACTAAACTGATAAAGCTGTAAAAGCATCAGTCTGGTTTAAAAAAGTGGTGCAGCCATAATAAAAATATTTCAGTTCCATATGTCTTGGGAGTTATAGTTAATCTATCCTAAATCCCCCATCCGTTCCCTTTTCTGCAGCAGTTTCATTGCACCAAGAGAAGACACTGTGTTGCATCTTGAGAGATGTACTTGATGGGGAAATGAACAGAAAAGCCCAGAGAATCACATTTCCCAGCAGGAATCAAGAAGTGGCGTTTCAAAACTGAGCCTGGTTGTTGCCTTATATATTTCAGCTCTTTATGTTTTGTTGTGATTAAGGCACTTTGCTTTTAGAAGAATTTGGACAGACTAGAAAGTTCAGGGAACAGACTTTAGAAACAATTAGTGATCAGCAATCTAGAAAATACAATGTTCAAAAAGACACTGAATTAACTGAGGTTGCTTAATGCAATGATGAAAAACAAACTCTAATTATGTAAGACAATGAGAGAAAGGTAATGACCTGTCCCACATAATGAGCAGGAAAGAAAACAATCATCACTACATTGTGAAATAAATGCTGAAATGCTCACCCAGCAGACAGAGTGGGCAGGCAGGGGGAAAAGACTGAGCAAGGGGAAACCATCAACACAAGCAGAGCCGAGGAAGGGAGATGATATGCAGCCAGGCTTCAGAAGTGCTATGGGGAAACATATGTCTAGGGACCAACAGAGACTGGGAAGAGTTTGCTGCAATTTAGGAAGCTGCCAACAGCTGCTGGACTGAGAACAAACCTGCAAGAACTTTGTGGGGAACATAAAAACAGGGAACGATTTTATTTTTTTTTTTAATTTCCCTATAATTTCTGTCCTTTCTCATTATGATTGTCCCTTATTTTAGAAAAGATCTATGTTCATTATTTGTGGTCCTATTTAGTGATACTCATGGAAATATCATCATTATCATAGAATTATAGAATGGTTTGGGTTTGAAGGGACCTTATAGAATCATAGAATCACAGAACAGTTAGGGTTGGAAAGGACCTTAAGATCATCTAGTTCCAACCCCCCTGCCATAAGCAGGGACACCTCACACTAAACCATGCCACCCAAGGCTTCATCCAACCTAGCCTTGAACACTGCCAGGGATGGAGCACTCACAACTTCCCTGGCCAACCCATTCCAGCATCTCACCACCCTAACAGGAAAGAATTTCTTCCTTATATCCAATCTAAACCTCCCCTGTTTAAGTTTGAACCTGTTGCCCCTTGTCCTGNTGGAGCACTCTTCCCTGGCCAACCCATTCCAGCATCTCACCACCCTAACAGGAAAGAATTTCTTCCTTATATCCAATCTAAACCTCCCCTGTTTAAGTTTGAACCTGTTGCCCCTTGTCCTGTCACTACAGTCCCTAATGAGGAGTCCCTTCCCAGCATCCCTATAAGCCCCCTTCAAGATACTGGAAGGCTTCTATGAGGTCTCCACGCAGCCTTCTCCTTCCCCAGGCTGAACAGCACCAACTTTCCCAGCCTGTCTTCATATGGGAGATGCTCCAGTCCCCTGATCATCCTCATGGCCCTCCCCTGGACTTGTTCCAACAGCTCCATGTCCTTTTTATGTTGAGGACACCAGAACTGCACACAATACTGCGGGTGAGGTCTCACGAGAGCAGAGTAGAGGGGCAGGATCACCTCTTTCGACCTGCTGGTCACACTCTTTTTGATGCAGTCCAGGATACGCTTGGCTTTCTGGGCTGCAAGCGCACACTGAAGCCGGCTCATGTTCATTTTCTCATCAGCCAGCACTCCCAAGTCCTTCTCCGCAGGGCTGCTCTCAATCTCTTCTCTGCCCAACCTGTAGCTGTGCCTGGGATTGCTCCAACCAAGGTAGAGGACCTTGCACTTGGCATGGTTAAACTTCATGAGGTTGGCATCAGCCCACTTCACAAGCGTGTCAGGGTCCCTCTGGATGGCATTCCTTCCCTCCAGCATATCCACCCAACCACACAGCTTGGTGTCATCGGCAAACTTGCTGAGGGCGCACTCAATCCCACTCTCCATGTCAGCGAAAAAGATGTTGAACAAGACCGGTCCCAACACTGATCCCTGAGGGACACCACTCATCACTGGTCTCCAGCTGGACACTGAGCTATTGACCACAACTCTTTGCGTGCAGCCATCCAACCAGTTCGTTATCCCTTACAGATCATCTATTTCCAATCTCCGTGACATGGGCAGGGACACGTTCCACTAGACCTCGTTGCTCAAACCCCATCCATCCTGGCCTTGATGGATGCCATGGGGCATGGCAGGGATGCGCTAACCTGTTAAGGGAGTTAATGTTATCCTCTACATGAAGGGAATTCTATCCTACAGTTTTGGCTTCTTAAGAGGTTTTCACTCTGTATCTCATGTGTTTCAAAGAGGAAAAGCACTACTTTAGAATGTTTTGAAGCAGACTTCCCATATCATCAAAATCCTGATGTCACAAGCCCTAAACTCTCGATATGTTTCTTCCCAGGCTCTTCTGCAGTCTCCCTCACACTTTCCTTCTTCCTGCAATGTCAGTTACTAGCTACATTATTCAGAATTTAATTTACAATTTTGTTCTGTAGAAGGCATAGTTTGCATGTCAAAAAGAATTGTTCAGAATTCAAATCCATGTTTAACATTTGCAGATTGGTTAGTGCTCATTGGTGTAATAAAGTTTATAATAACTGAACTGGGATACTTAGTCTTAATTTTCTGTGTGTAACAGTTGTCCTTAATATTTTGCTAAATGTTTATTTGTAATGCTTTGGATAAGATTCGCTTTGAGCTAGTAGTGCCATCAGTTTTGTGCATAGTGCTCTCTGCTGTCATTTTGTGATATCCAAATGTGGAAAACCAATTAAAAAATGAGCTTTATAAAAGAAATTATATTGATTAGTGAGCTACAGGTATGGCGTATTTTAATGGCTCTTTAATTTTTATTTATTATTTATCTTATGCCATTTACTATTTATGAATGATTGCCTCTAATACACTCTACTTGAAATTTTTAAGAGTTTTGCTATTTTTCAAAAAACATTCAAACCATGAAGCAGTTTAAACAAGAAAGGGATTGTGCTCAGGCCTGGTTCCTGTCCTATTTAGTCAACAAGTAGATTTGGCCAATGTGGCCCCAGTGTTGGGCCGTTCCATCACTCTATGCTGACTTGAGATGGTTCTTGTGGATCTGGAACTCTATAGCTGGACAAAAAGGATGGCAAAACACTTATGTCCTGCCAGGACCACTGGGCAAGGAGAAGATGAAAGGCAGTTGGATGTCAGTGAAGTCCAGGGTTAGTCTCAGGGTTTGGCAAAAAGTTGTACCAAATCATTCTTCTCCAAAGGCAAGACCAAAGAAGAGTTTGTCATTGCAAGTGCAGTTCTACTCAGGGTTTCTTTCTAAGGCAGCTACTTCTTCACCAGAGGATTTTTACCATGTGCAACACTCAGATACAACTCACTGTGACTAAACACTAAGGCACCAGGCCCAGCCGAAAGCATTTTTAAATACCATTCCTCCAAATTGCACCATCTGTTCATCCTTTAAAGAACACTTAAAACTTCATACTTCTAAATAAATGGATTGTCCAGGGCAATTCTGCAAAAGTAATTGAGGCTGAGCTGAAAATATGTACCACAGACATGGAGCAAGAGATCCAACCAGAGAGACTGAGCTACAAATTTTCCTCCCTGTCATTGTGTGTCTTTCCCCCCTCCTTTCTTTTCAATGTCTCGCCCAGTTAATTGGGACTTTTTGCTGGAAGATGGCAGTACTGTACTTCTTTCTGTTCCATAACTTCTGCTGTGTTCAAACCACAAGCGTGCATTGCCAGGGGCTGGCTCCTCAGGGGCATCAGGTCAAAATGGGTTTTGCTCTATCCGTTTGTTGCTCTGACCTGTGTTCCTCTGATACATCATTGCTTTTAAGATAGAAATTTATTTTCTAAATGTTCACCTCCCTTTAATGTTTGTGGAAAACTCTCTCTAAAGCATTTTTAAAAACCTTTAATATGTACATTCGTTTATTTCTCATTTTCATGGTACCACAGCATTGGTTTGGGGACTGGGGAGGGACTGGGGGGGGAGTGTGTGTGTGGAGGGAAAAACCAAAGAAAAAATGAGCCAACCAAACAACCAAAAAACAACACGCACACAAAAACTCACCCCAAAACAACAAAAAAATTCCGTAGCTTCACAAAGTGACCTAATTTTCCTTAAAAATAATTATGGGTTGAATATATTCAGCTATTAATTATCCCAAGAGCTACAGGTGCCTTTTCATAGCTTTGTTACCTAGAAATTAATGTTAATGTTACCATTTGGTTTTGGGATAGAACAAAACAGAAAGTGTCTGGTTTTCTATGTTCTGTCTCACGTTACAGAAAATGTACTGTTAACGCTGAAGTCTTTTTTTCCTATTCTCAAATCTCATTTCTTAGTTTCTTCTCAAAATATTTAAATTGAATTGTGTTTCCCCACAGTGTACTTGCTTTCAGAGTCACATAACTTCATCTCAGGGATATTATATCACAGAAATCTGGCTACTATTAAAAAGTATTTGATTTCCAGTTCTATTTGTAAATGTCTTTCAAAATTATAGATTGAATCATAGAGCCATCTTGTTATTTATTTTTGCTCAAGAGATGCACGCTAAACATGTTTTGGTATTAATTTCAATAATTCCCTTTTCCTGACTCTTCAGTCATGCTTAATTTTTAAGAATGTAAAACAGACTCTGAAATATTATGCACAATTTATTTAAAGAAAAACCTGCTTAGCCTCTCTTTTCTTTGTTTTAACAATGTTATTGTTTTGCCAATTTGTCAATTCATCAGCAGTCCACAAATCAGCAGTGTCCTAAATCTACTATCAGATCATGTGGGCAAACACTACTTTCTTTGTGTGTGATAAATTAAATGTGTTGACATACCTGACAGTCCCCATTTAGCATTGATTTTCTACAAAAGAAGCCTCATTTTCTCTGGAGCGAAGAAGAAAACACATAGCACATTAACTGAAGTCAGCAGCAGCAGTGAAATCCAGTCATAAAAGTGAAAAGAAGAAAAAAATGGTAGAAGAAGGAATCCTCAACACCATCTAGCTTGTTTCCATTTATGAGACAGAAATCTGCTTATGTTTTCTCTTTGTTTTAAAATACTCTTTTAATGCTAATATCTGAGTAAATAGCACAGGATTGTATCATAATTTTAATATGCTAATGTTGCAGCTTGCTAATGAAGATTCTTTCACACTTGTGATTTTACACAGAACACAATATTTGTACCTAATTTAATCTATCTCATTTTCTTTTAAAATTGCTATAATTTTAAAGATTTCTAGTCTGATACGAAGGCTGTACAAACACTGGGGAAGACCCTATAGGCACTAATAGCTGCTTCTACTGTTAATATCAGTTCTGCACCTGTGACGTAAAGTTCCACAGAGTTACAAAAGAATTCAGAGACATACATTTTGTGGGATGGGGATCTGAAAAATATTTAGTATCATCTGTGACAAATATTTCAACACTTATTTATTTTTAATGAGAAAACCCTTTTTTGTCACAAGCTAAACATTCCTGAAAATATCTCCTTCTTGTTTTAAAATCGTGCCCCAACAAGTGGCATATTTCACTGGCTAACAAAAAAAAACAAAAGCCCAAACTCTAAAGGAACTTTCAAAGGAACTTTCAGTAAGGAAGGAAAAAAATGGCAATAGTTTAAGCACTTCATAAATCTGTACTTCAAGGGTATTACACTTAAGCTTTTAAGGTCAAAAATTAGTTTGTATCATTAAAGCATATATATTGTCCCTGCTTCAGAACAATTTACTCCAGGAGGAGCAAGGTTAATCTGCAAGAGCAAGAAAATCTGTCATGGGTGGAGAGAAGAGGAGGTAAGAGCAGCATACAAGTCTGTCTTCACTGTAACAGCTTCATGCACCCATTATTCAGTTCATCACTACTATGGCACTCGATAACAAGCCTCTAGAGATCCTGCCAGGACAAAGTACTCCTTGTTCCTGGTAGAGTACAAATTTCAATGCACCCTGAGTAGATTCTAAGGTAACAAAGGGCATAAAGGGGACCTGGAACAGTGGTAAGAACTTCAGGTCATTGACTAAATCAGATAACCAGTGCCTTTGACACCCAGAACAACTGATTTGTTGAAACAACATGTCCCTCTGCAAATGACTTCATGAACTTCAGTGCAATTGATGAAATATTAAGAACTTATCAGCTCCAGTAAATTCTGCAGCAACAGAATTTGTTCTTGTTCCTCTATCCTGATTGCCGTGAGAGTACCCTGGCAAGAGTGTAAAATAAATTCCCAAATGTCCATAATAATCAAAAGCAGGACTTTTGTGTCTGCATTTCAAGAAAATCTGTTTTTGCGGAGGGCAGCCTTTACAAAGCAGTAATAGGTTAAACCCAGACCTTAACCACCATCTCTTAATAATGAAATAAATATTTTTTTTCTGAATTCAGGAACAGGATTTAGTTATATTTAGCCAGATCCCTACCATCAATTAGAAACAACAGGACTTGAGCTTACTGGCAAAGTACAGCTTTAGAAAGCTGTACTTATGCCCTTCTTTTGCTGCCCATAAAAATCCCACCACCTGTCAAGTCTTCTGTCTTTTCCAGAGTGGGTGCTTCTCTTTACCCATACTTCCCTACATTACCTTTCTAGTTTGAACAGGACTAGCTTTATTGTTTCCTGAACCTCAGCTGCTGAACACAATGTTGATTATCATCATTGTCAACATCGCTTCCAAAAACATATAACACAAAGCAACACATTCAGTAGTATTGCAGATTATTTTTATCTTTTTTTTTTATATAACTATTTATATAGCCAGCTACTTACAAGAGGTTCCAAGACTGTTCAGGTGTTTATGTCTAAACCTTACAGATGCTGGTGCTGATGTATGTGCCAGTAGACACAGTCCGAGTTTGCTTGGATAACACTGCCCCATGCTGGTTTGTGGGGAAATGTCCCTGCTGACTCTTAAAATCTAAAAAACAGGCAGGTGCTCTCTAATTTTAACTTGTACATTTGTTTCACTTTGTTTCCTTAGGGTGATAATTGTTTTTTCTTTAACCGTTTTTCCCAAATATCACACAAAATACCCCACCTTGCTCTTCCTGAAAACAAAACACAGAGGGAAACACATAGCTTTCTAAAATACACTTGGTTGTTTAGTACTAGCCCTGCTTGCATGGAGTGAAGAAAACTTCACACTACCTTTTCTACAGGATATTCTATGTTTCAGTGCTTTCCAATTAATGTCTGAGCCCATTAAGAATTTATTTTGCTTCCAGGGATCAAGTGATTCATGAAATAAAAGATGCAATTTTCACCTCAAAGACAAATCTCATTTGAATTAATTCCTATGAATTTCCCAAAGGATGGTCACTGGCTAACTCCTAACTGGCCTGACAACTTGTACTCTGAAAGGTTTTTTCAAAAACATATGAGACAGTTATGCTTTGATATGCTGCAACTCCTTCCAAATGAAATATTCCATTCTTTCTATTCTCCTTTGCTATGCTACGCCATGCTATGCTATGCTATGCTAACCTACACTATGCTATGCTAGCCTAGACTAGCCTAATTCTAACCTTTAACACCAAAGATAAAAAGTCATAGTCACTGATAAAAGAAAACTAGGAGGTTCTTGTAACAGGTCTAGAACAAGAGAAGTATGTGGAGGAATGACCATCACAATCACAGCAACCTGACATCTCTATTAAAAATGTCAATGAAATAAAATATACTTAGACAGAAAACTGCAGAGAAATGGAGAATTGTGTGTGTCTGCCTGTCTGTGTTACACAGCTCGAGCTCAGAAAGATATTACAAGTGTAGAGAAAAGAATGCAAGTGTGAGAATAAATATTGTATTCTTGTATTACTCTTCCATATAAATAAATATAGATATATGCAATGAAATACATACTGTTCTGTAAAAATAATAATTTCCAGTAACATGTGCACTTCACAACCTAAATTTGCTGAAATTAGCACTGGCTATGGGGTGGAACGAAGGGGAAAACATCCAGCTATGAAGCAAACATCTGTCACCTAATGCATGAAAAAAATACAATTCCCATCTCTGCCTGAAAAAAAAAATAAACAAAAAAATCTGAGTCAGTAGGGCAGAAATGAGAAGCAAGCTCCTATTCGAACTGGAAGTGCACAGCCACCCAGACACTTGTGGCTGGTTGTGGAGTGAAAACAGATGAACCACCACAGAACACCCGTTTTGCCAACACACCACTGCAAAATGCTGAAATGCAAGATTGCAAGGATCAAAGGGAGAGTTGAAGGGAATCAAATCTATATGACAAGGAAGTACATATTGATTCAGATATACCATTCTGAATTGGTGACAGCCTTTGTTGCATAATTTTATCCCTTAGCTTTCTCAGTCTTTGTTTTCAGTAGATGTCACTGAATCAAACGCTAAATTAATATGGCTTCCATTCAGAGTATAAATATGACATAGTCAGCACTCAAGAGTATATGGTTACAGCATGATACTAGACCACTAACTGCTTCTGAATGTTTAACTGTTAAGCACCGCAAATTCAGTGATATTAAACAATGTGAAGATATCACCTTTAGAAAATGCTCTTAAAGATGATCACACATTCTTCTTGTATTTTTATGAAAATATCTAATTTTCTGTTGTTAGTTTGGGTTGTATTTTTGGGGGGTAGGGCATTTTTATCTTCTCAGCTTCAAATTTTAAGAACATAATATTGCAAATTATTGTACAGCTAGAGGCAACAAAGAGGATTTCATTTCAGATCCCCTCTGGGGACTCACGTCATCATGGGCATTCAACTCATGAAGCAAAATATGAAAGCAGTACTGTGACTGCAAAATGAGCTCCTTCTAGTATTTCGTTTGTGGCCCTGTCAGCAATAGGTCAGGGTATGAACAGATCTTATTGCAATATTTGTTTGGAGTAAAGGTTCTCTTCCCCAACCTAAACACTTCTCATAAAGGTTTTCTCCTCTAATGAAGTGCAGATGTCTACCCCTCCTATCAGAACTGAATGCTTTTGTTTACCACAGTAAGTATATCTTTCTTCTTTATCTAGGGAAGAAAAATAATCTTCTCTTCCAATCTTGTTACAAGTGTACCACAACCCCCATAAGAATCAAGAAATGCTGATTGAAGTGTATTAGAAATTATTCTGTGAGTACAAACATATGCCACACAATAATAACTTTTGTGGGGTTCTTGATTTTACTTTATTCAGTCAAAACAGTAAAAGCCTCAGAAATGCAGCTTCCACAGACATTTTTTCTTCACTGACATTTTATGGGTAATTTTCAACCTTGAGATTTCTCTTCTTTCATTTTCAGATCCTTACATATGCTGAAGGAAAGTCCAGCAAATACTTTGATAAAATCTAATGAATAAGAGAAAACTGAAGTGGCTGCTAGTGTTAAGCATTACTTTTTCTTATGCCATATTTCTGATCTCCCAATAAAGACAGAAATTTGCAATAGCAATGTTTAAAAAAATAGTATAGTCATATTTCATTCTAAATCTCAATATTTATGCTATTCTTCTGTACTATCATTCTGTCAATATGACCTCATCTTTCTTGGACTGACAGTAATAACAGCTTTCTGACAAACATTTTTCAACCAAAACTGTACTCATTATATGGTCACTGTAAGAACATCATATTTCTTCCTTAGCTTAAGAGAATATCATGCAGTAAAGCATGAAAAGCCTTATTAAGCTCAGAATATATCCCATTGGGCATTTAGACATTTAGACACTTACCCTGTCAAAGGAGATTATTCGATTCAGTCATAAAGGAAATAAGATTTGTCTGATATGACCTGTCTGACAAATCTATAACAGCTAGTTTTTGCCTTGTCTTCTGGCTATATACATTCTGACTGCTTTACGTTTTATATAGATAACTTTATAATTTCTTGATTCATTTTTTCTGTGACCAAATTATATTAAACAATGCATAATTCCTATTCCTTAGTGCTCCTTTTTTTGCAAAGTTAAGATTATGTTTAACCTTCTCTTTGTACTGTAGCTACTTTTCCCATCATCACGGATTCATATGGAAACTGATAACCATAAGAAAATGTTTAGCTGCGGGAAGAAGGCAGCAAGGAGGAAAATACAGAGAAGGGGAGAAGTTTCTTCATTTTAAAATGAGAATGGGGCAGTCATACTGAGTGGTTTGGAATATTCTGGAAGCTCTGTACATTTAAAAAATGCAGACAAGTGCAGAGTCCATCTACTTCTGAAGGAAAGAGACAAATGGGATTTATACCTGTGAAAGGTTAAAGAGGAATTGTAGTGAATGAAGTGCTCAACATGAGCTTTCCATCACATATCTCTGCAAAAGTATCTCAGGAACAGTAAGTATGGGGACAGTTTATTTTATCTTCTTGCATATAAACATAAAGAAGTGTTGCAGTGATCTATTTATCTTTCTAAAAGGAGGCTGAAAACTTAAGAGGCTGTAGGGAACTGTCAGCTAATAATTTCAAGGGCTTACTTAGTGATGGAGACATCAGTAGTTTAATGTATTTATAGATTTACCAAAAAAATTTGTACTCAGCTTGATTACAATTCAGGCATCCTTTTCTGGGAAGGAAATATATATGCCAAATAATTCTTTGTTTTAGAGAGAAAAGAATAGCAAAGACCAACAGATAGAAGGTAATCACAGGAAAAACTCTCAACTCAGAGAATTTTTACTTACTCTTCTGCCAGTTAACACAAACTTCTGATCACTGATTTGTATATTGAGAAAAAGGAAAATACAAACAGCTGAACAGACACATAAGTAAATGCTTTTCCACCCCATTTCCAGGTTCAGTTTAAGCCGAACACTTCCCCATCTCTATTCTCAGGCCTGCTCATTTTTGTTCTAGGTTGCACTCAGTCCCAATCTCTTTGGTGAGCAATAAGCAACACAGTAGGATTGGATCATATGCACAGAGGTTTCTTTCTGCTGCTCCATGTTTCTTACTGAGTTTCCTCCACTTCTCTGTGCACCCCAGTGTCCCTGCCAGAGCACAGATTACTCCACAGGCTGCAGTTCCTCAGGGGTGCCCATGGCCCACTGTGGGTTAGGCACAGTCCCTCAGGGGTGCTCCTCTTTGGCATGAAGCGCCTAAGAAGCACACATCCAGGTACATGTTTCCTTAGCAGATTGTCTCTCCATGCATCTCCAAACTATCTTTTCCATGTGTCCTCCCAAAAGCATCTCCCTGCATGTCTCCAAACATATTTCTTTTATACATTTCTTCTATATGTTTCCTCCCCTGGAAGTTGCTTTTCTTTCTTAAATGTGTCTGAGCCATAGTTCAGTACACTCCCCCACCTATTTGCAATCTTGGGGTATGATGGGGCATCTGCATGGGTTCCAGAGATAGCTATGACTGGATAAGGGCAGCTCACACCACTTCCCACACAAGGCACCCTGTAGCCCACTGCCACAGAAACCTTGCCATTTGTACCCAAATACAAGCCCAAAACTTGCAATTAAAAATTATATTCACACTCTTAGTAGAAAGGATGACTAATCATGACAACACTTCAAAGATAAGGCTGATGGATTTTCTACATCTTGAAGACTTAAAATGAAAACTGAGTACTTTTTAAAATAAATGGTTTACGTAAGCTCATTTTCTACCTTCAGTGTGTAAGATAATGTGTGAAAATAAGTAGGTAAAAGAATGTAGAAATGAGAAATTACAATCAGTTTGTCTGTTCTGTCTTTGAGATCTCCTGTCTGTAAAGCTGAGACTGTGAAGAGGAGACTTCAGGAAGTAATATGTTAACCATGCAGTCAAGAACATATACACCGTGCACCTCAATTCATGTGAGTGGCAATGGGATCTCTGTTGAATAAATAGAGGAAAATAAAAGATTTTTCATAGGCAATAAATATGACATAGTAAGGCTAATTTATAGGATACTGCTGATGATATAACTGCATTGGGAAAAGCATTCTGCCCACCCCCTCTGAAAACAATGGGAATATGTTCTGCAGTATTTTTAGGGACTTTTTAGCTGTTTTAGTGTCTGTACATTGGCATCCCGTGGAACTTCTGCTGGTGTAAGACTGTATAGCTAACATTACTAACTGAAGCATTTCTGCCTGCCACTGTCATCTGTCACCACACAGTCCTCCTTACCCACCACCACTTCTTTGTGCATGTACAGTTCTTTGTGGAGCTGCTCAACAAAAAGGTTTAAGTTAAAAATCACCTGGCAAGAAAACTGGAAACAAGTGGCCAGGAGGATAAAAAGAGATAATACTAAGAGAAGGCCTCCTTTAGAAGAGGAAGTATGAAAGCAGGAAGTTGTAACAGAGATCAAACAATCGCTTTGTGTCTCTTCATACAGCAAATCTGTGGACTTCTTCTCAGTGCCTTACCTTATTTCAGTCTTAGCGCCATTTACACCCCCTTTCTACTCACTCCCTCCTATTTCTGTTTTCTCTCTCTCACTCTTTCCATACTGTCTCCTTGACTCCATTTCATATCCCAAGTCACACCTAATTCCCCTGTCATTCCCGCAGCACCTCTTCAAGTCTTTTTTCCATTTTGCTTCAGTTCTTGGTGCCCAGTTGCGCCCTCCAATCTCTGTCCCTTTCTCTTTTCCTGGATTACAGTCTCAGCCTCTTTGACAAGTTAGTTCAAATCTCTCACAGATCCTAGATGGATACCTTCCTTTTTTTGTTACTTTTCTTCAATATTTCAACCCCTTTCACTTTAGGTTTTCAAGGATAACAGCAAAAAAATACGATATTGCAGGGCCTAATGAAGGAAATAAGGGATAAGTACTTGTCAGCACTAACACCTTTGCCTGTGGAAGAAACAGATCTGCTAATGTGGATGTCAAAAGTAACACTTCCACTGAATTTCAGAGAAATGGGTCTGTGGTTATGTGACAGACAAACACACACACATATCTGTAATAATCATGTTTCAAACAAAAAATGTTACATACAAACCAATACATTTAATTAGCCTGAAGATTCCATCCTCCTTGTAACTAAGGAATATTCTTTTTCTGGAAGGAAATACTCATCAAAGAAGAATGTAACACTCTTTTATGGATTTTTAAAGTTATGTATTTTCTTCTTGCCAACAGAGAAATTATGAATGATAGAAATTTGGCAAATAATGGGAAATTCTAGCAAGTTCCCATAAAAAAAAAAAAAGAAGCAGTTGAAGATGACTGACATTGAATCTTCATCTCAATATTTGGAAAACATTTTCATTTGCTCTAGAGTCTACAGCTGAGAAAAAGCAATATGATCTTATTTGTAATGATTTAACTAAACACTTCCTACAGTCATTATTTCCTATGGAAAATAGTCTTTCACTTACTTCAGACAAGTTCAATTATACATTATGTTCTACGACTAATAAGTATCCCACCACTCTGTGTTTTGCTTGGAAACAAGAGCATATGTCAGTATGCACAGCTGGGATTTTCTCCTACAAATATTCTTTCTTGCAAGTAAACACATTTTTCTACAAGCAGTATAAGCAAAATAGCTAAAAAGCTCCATAGGCTCTTTTGCAGAACTTGGCTGGTCAGGGGGAGAAGAGGGACAGCCATTCTGCAACAGGGAACTGCTTGGGGAGTTCAGAAACAAACTTGCTCAAAGGCTGTTTTCCAGATAGAAAGCTTTCTGAGCTGAACTATGACCACACACTAGAGAAATTTTAATTTATAATCAGCTTCCCAGTGTGTTGCTGTACTGCACTGCTGGGACTGGTTACTGCAGAACAGCCATATAGAAGAATATGTGAGTGACATTGCACCCAGCTGCTTCTTTCATTTTTCCAGCCTACACAGTACTTAATCTCTACAATTCCTATGCAAGATCTGCCCAGCACCATTTTCCCATCTGCCTGGGAGGCATTGTGACTATTTATGGAGACTTGTTTCCTTTTTTTCCCAAGCAATTTATTCTTTGAAGTAATCATGTTCAACAACTTTGTGTCCTAGCAGCAAGCTGGACCTTTCAAGAAGAGTAGGGCAACAATTTAATATAAAGATCGTAAGAGGATCTTAATAATGGCATAAACATCTAACCTTTACCTGAAAAACATATGAAAGGTTCTGCAACCCTTAGAATTCAGAATGTATCACACAACGTCATAATTGAAACCAAAAAGGGAGAGATGCTCTCTTCTAATGGCTGTTAGGCTTTTTAAGTCTTGATTTTAATAAAGTCTAAGTTTCAGTACTTTATCTTTGAAATGTTTATTTCCTTTAGCAGTGAAAAATAGACAATCCCAGTGAGATTAGCACATTATTTACAAAACATTCAAGGGCAGCTCTTTGATAGTTCAGTTAGTACCTAACAGGGATTTAAGCAGCAAACTGATCAGCTAATAAAACCTCAAGCACACTTTATTTTCAATTGTCTCAATCACTAGTGAATTTTGACATCCCAAGAGAAGGCCTACCACCTTGCACCACCCTAACTGCTAATAACACTGTCTGTAACCTAGATACAACCCACTTGGGGGGGGGTGGGGGAGAAGGGGGGAGGAGGTGTGCGGGGGGAGGGAGACGGATCATTATAGATTGCAAACTAGATAATGACTCACAGTGTCAAGAAGGTTTGGAGGAAAACAATAGTCATTATCTGGATCTAAAAAGAATCAATGAAGCCTGCAGGACATATGAAAGATGACTGTTCTACCCAGCATTCGCAGTGCCCTAACTGAAATTATTTGCAGAGAGCATGAAATGAAGTCTGTGAGCACTACAGCGCAATCAAGAAATGACAACACAGGGGAGAGCAGTAGGAATACACAGTTACAGTAAATATTACTTATTCAGAAAGACTAAAAAATTAAATGATCAATGTTAAAAGACTGAATGAACAAAAGCAGTATCATGAAAAGTTTCCACTAAAGAAGGGGCATTTATCTCTCCTCATTTCAGGCATGGGCACAAGAAGAATCTGATGTGCTTAATATCTAAAAGAGATGTTTCAGGGTGGACATTAGGGAAAAATATTTCAATGTAAAGGAAGTTGCTAAATATTAGGTTATTCACTTCTGAAACAACAAAGAGGTAGCCTGGCCACATTGCCAGGAGAAATGAAGAGAAAAACAAATGAGAAACCTGACCTGTTAGGGTGCATTTGCTTTTCCCAATTCAGAGAGCAAAACCAATGGCATCCCATTTTTTAGTTGTAATCTATTTTTAAAATTGTTCACAAAGATTTAATATGAGCTTCAGGTATCATTTTTCCTAGTTGGGGATCTTTCAAGAAGTCTGACTCAAGCCCTCATGAATTGATCCTTAACAGTTATACAGCACGAGCCCCAGAATTAAGAAGTGAGGTGTGCTGGTGTGAGATAACTTTTGTTAGGGTGTAAAAACTGGTTAGGGGCAACACAAACCTAAGCAATTTCTAAATCAAATGAATTTCTGATGTAATTTCATTGAATCCATGAAAATTAATGGATTTTTATCATCCATGATTTGATCTCTGGTATGATTCAAAAAAGATTGATTTTTTTTTTTTATTTAGTATAGCTTAAATTTCAGTGAGCAGAAAATTACAATTAGAGAATCAGCTGCATTGGTGACTGAGAAAGTATTGCCCACATCATCTTTTTCTGGACCTTTCGGAGGAAAAGCTGCAGGACAGCTGGCACAGTATTTTGGGGGGGCTTTAGACAAGTAACTTCAGTTTGCTTGGAAATATTACTGTAAATAACTATAAATATGAAACATTAAACACATTGCATTAAATCATTCAACTTCTTACCTGTCCACATTTTAATCTGACAGAAAATGCAGGTGGAGATTGCATTAGCACTGTTTTAAATCAATCCACAAGCCATTTTTAGCACAGTCTGTGAAGTCATTTAATTATGCTGTCTCAATTTATTGATCTAGAAAATGAACATGTTAATTTTCTTATAACATTTCATTAATTAATTCAGTTTCTTTTTAAAAATGGTGTGAAATAACAGAGAGAATCAAGGCATCATAGAGTTCTTTATTTCACACAGAAATATAGTTTCCATGTAGTTTGCTTGCACGCACACACACACATGCACTGAAACAATTTTAATATGTCAAGGAATCTAACACTGTGTCCTTGGTTCAGCTTATGCATGGCTTAAACCATAACATACTTCAATAAATCAACTTTCTTTATGCATGTGTCATTTATATCCATAAAGTTTGCTTTTGCATTCACTTTTCTAAGGTCAACATAATTTTTAAAACAATATGAACTACAGTTTCTTCCAACACATTTCCCTGTAGGGTCTGGTACTTTGTCACCTGTCACAGTATAAGGATAGAGTTTTCTGACTGATGCAAGACCCTACTGTTCTTCACAGCCACATTACAAAATATCTTAATTTGGCAAGTATCTTCTAGAAGGAAAATAATTCAGTTCAATACTGTTGTTCTTTCAAACTATATACTATATTCTACCAGCACTAAATACTGCAATAATAAATGTACTTCCATGTTGCACATGAAAAAATACACGATACTGTGTCAGTGAATGAGCAAGAATATCTAAGTGTAGACAAGAAAATGTAAGAAGATTAATACTTATCTTTCTTTTGAAAAAGGGAAAAATTATTGTTACAGTCTCCACTTGCATGCTGAGATTCAATAAACTCAGAAATCTCGTTCAGTTTTATTTGATCTCTGATATAAGGGTCAGTGTCTCTGATTCTGTGGAATAAGAGACGTATTCAAAAAAACAGGCTGCAGTTTTTATACCTAGTTCTAGCTCTCAGAAACCATTTTACCTCAAAAATAAAAAGTGCAAAACTTTTATCTAGTTATGATGATGATGATGGCTCTTGTCTGATGATGGCCATGTGCTGAAACACATCTTTAGGCTGCATCAGTTCTGTACCATACTTGAACCATATGCCGTGTGGCTAAATCTGACTGAGACAAACACAACAGTGGTTTTGCCCAAGACAAGCATCTGAAATATCAGCATCCAATGCAGCTGTGGGTTTTATTATTTCTCATTTGGGGATGTCTTGAAAAGATCACCAACCTATATGGCCTGTGGGTGAAATCCTGATCACATCAAGATCTGAATAACCCAAGCTACCCTAGGATCTCATGATTCGTATTAACCTGTCCTCTCTAGCTGCCAACACTGTATTTTGTCAACCATTAGATAGTCCAGTAAATTAACTTCCTGCAGGAACAAGTTCTGTTTCATTTTGCCTTATTGTCCATGTCTATTTTTTACTATGCTTTGTCCAAGTGTTATCTTTTTTCATGGTAAGATGAAATTTTCTCTAGTCTTAAAAAATTGGTTTTTACAATTGCATTTCACATCAAGTATAAGTTGTTTATTAACTATGTTATATGAAGTTAAATCTTAGAAAATTTTAAATCTGACATAATACAGCACAACCCAACTTGACATTTAAAGAAATACCACTTACTTACAAAAAAAATGTGAGAGGATGTGGCATTTATCCAATAAAATAGTATAAATTACACTGGCTAGAAGCTAACAGTAGTTCTTCTAAATGCTTGAGCCAGCCAACTAATTTTCTAATAAACTGATTCATAAGATATAAAAATATTACAGCCAGTGTCCATTTTTTTTCACTTTTTTATATTTTCATATTTTAATACAACCTTCAGGTAACATTTCAGGATCCCTTATGCCAGATCTTATGCACCACTAAGTTCTACAATCAAGCAAACAAGATTTGTTGCAAACTTTATACTTTTTGCCTTTTAGCATGCTTTGGCTAAGTTATACCATACTGTCATTTACTGGCAAAAAGCAGTCATGAAGTTATTTGGTCTGTCTCTGTCTTCTCTTTCCACATAATAAAACAAATCACCAACTAGGTTAGTTCAGCACAGCTCTTCTGAACATAGTTCACAGCAGCTGAACAGTGAGCCCAGTGACCTGAGTTTGATTCACAAATACAGGATGCATAGATGATGGGCCAAATGCTCTCAAAAGACTAATGAGTATGTCACAGACAGTGTGTAGCAATTCAATTTTCAATCTCCACAGAGTTATGTTGGAATGAAGGGTCACAGAGAATAACCTGGAAGACTGGAAACTGCATGAGCAAGCCAAAATGTAAAAGTAAATCTGAAATTTAACTAATCTTAGAACGAATGATGTTATATTCCTCTCTTTAAGGAAGACAACAAAATGTAGCAACTCCTTTTTTTAATGAGAGTTAAACCACAAACCAGTTTCTCACAGCGTGTAAGAAGTGGACAGAAAATTTATCTTCTGTTGTTCTGAGCTTGTACTGGGAGAGTTTCTTCCTCTTGGTTTTAAATTGCTTCTAAATACTAACAAGTCATGCAAACTCTGAGGATGGAATTCCTTATGATTTACTGGGTTGCAGTTGCTAAATGTCTTATGTATAGGTAATATTTCTTGGTGTTTGATGAACCCTGACAGACCAGCCAGAGCCTAACTCTAAATCCACTCTTCATTCCTAAGAATTATGCACTCAGAAACTGAGTGTACATGATACTAAAAGACTGGTGATCACAACTTATCTATCCTGTACAGTCCTGAAGTAGTCCTGATGGAGTGAACAAGGGAAGGAGAGTCAGGAGGCACATAAACCTAGCGGCTGGAGAGCTATGGGCTGGAGTGTTTGCTTGGCACATGGAGTTGTGAAGAATGAGTTGAGACAGCTGTTGGGTAAGTATGGGAGTTAGAAAAAGGAGGCTGTGAATGGAGTCTGTGTGTCAAAAGGCTGTGCCATAGCATTTAGATTCTCAGTGGAAGCATAATGTGCACAAGGTTGAAGGTGGTCATCTCCGAAGACACCACAGCCTGTGCTCTTATCTGTGCAGATTCACCTCAGTGGCAGAGCCTGTATAATGAACTGAACCTGCCTTCCCTCCCACCACCTGAAGCCACTTGCCCATTTTTCTCAGTGTCCAGTACAGCTTAGTTTAACACCATATTTAGGAGACCAAGCATGTTTTAGGTTGAACACATGAATGTATCTGGTTTGATCACTTTATATCCTGACAGTCTATTCCTCATCCACTGTGCCACATGCAGTTCTCACAGCTCCCCATCATCCAGTCTGATACCCTAAACCCTAAGCACCTCCAGACTTTCTCATCATCCGTTGCTACTCTCCATGTTCATATACCACTGAAATCTACTGCCATACCTATTTTTACATCCATCCATACTTTACTTTCCTTTTGACCCACAATGCAGATGCTTCTCCCTTACAGGTAGACCATAGCTTTCCTACTTCAGTGGTCAAACAGCTTTTAGTTTCTTGCACACTTTCCACCCTCCTGGGAGGTTGGTACATAATGGTTTGTTCTTCAAATTAAACCTACCTGTACAGGGAACAAACACTTGCCAGGTAAAGGCTCATTTGTACAGCAAGGTAAGTATAATGCAACAAAAGAAACCACCAATCCAGAAGCTCTAATACAATTGCTGAATAACAGCAGGAGCAACAGATACTTTAGGATACATAAGCCAACGTAGATGACCAGACAACCCATAAAATAGAGAATAGCACTGAATTATGGTATCTGAGTTCAGCCTATCTGCCTGTCTGCCCAGTGATGGATTGCTTAACAGTTCCTTGAATTACTTGTACTAAGGAATGTGTTAGCAGATTGTCTTCATAATCTTATTGCTAAAGTGCTCTTCAAAAATCCTGGCTTTGCATAAGGCCACACAATAGCTAGAATATACTCCAGTAACACCCTAAAAATAGGAAAACCTACTTATTGGATTTTTTGTTTTTTCCTCTGGCCCAGAATTCCTTACATTTCAAGTGGTTGTCCACATACATTTCTTGAAGTGTTGCTGGATATAAAAGATGAAAATATTTTGATTCTCCATTGTGGCAAGTCTGAACAAATGGCTACATCAGTACACAAGATGCTGAGATGAAAGTTACTGGGAATATCTGTAAAACCTCGAACTTCTCAAGAGCCTGGGAACAGTCACTGGACTGCAGTGAAAAGATAATTGCTCTCAGCACATCTCACATGCTACCACACAAGGAAACTACTAGCTGCAGTTTTCAATTTGAAAGCACAGCTAGTGGAAAAGAAAAAAGTAAGCAGTAAGTCCAGTCAGTACTGTGGTAGGGGAGAAAATCATCTGGGTTTCTAGTAAGATGGTCACTTCAAGTGTCATCAGGGCAGAGAACAAGATAATGAACAAAAATCACAAGTTCACAAACAGTAAAAAGCATAAGGACAAATATCTCACTCCAGCTATTCTCCTTTAGAAGTAACCAGCTTATAAGGCTGAGAAAAATTCCATATGAATCACTCTATATGGCATCAGAGTAAAGAAAATGTGTCAGCTTTTGTCTACTATTCATCATAAGGAGCTCACAAAAATGGTATTAAAGACCCTGTTAGGGAAAAAAAACTTGAGGGCAAAGGCATCAAGTGGAGAAAAGTATACAAAGCAAAAGAGTAGTACAACTTTCTTGCTATTTTTAATATTATATTGCTAATGAAAGATACTAACTTCAATTATTTATTTATTTATTTATTTATTTATGTATTTATTTTATTTCCAGGCTGAGAAATTTGGGACCATTAAGCCTGGAGAAGGGTGAATGGAGACCTCATAGCAGCTTTCCAGTACCTGAAGGGGGCAAACAAGGATGCCGGATGGGGACTCTTCATTAGGGACTGTAGTGATAGGACAAGGGGCAATGGGTTCAAACTTAAACAGGGGAAGTTCAGGTTAGATAAAAGGAAGTTCTTTACTGTGAGGGTGCTGAGGCACTGGAAAAGGTTGCCTAAAGACGTGGTAAATGCTCCATCCCTGGCAGTGTTCAAGGTCAGTTTGGACAGGGTCTTGAACAAGCTGGTCTAATGTGTCCCTGCCTGTGGCAGGGGGTTAGAACTAAATGACCTTAAGTTTCTAACTTAAACCATTCTGTGATTCTATTAAAAAACAGTCAGTTGTGATTCCTGCTCGAGAGTGAGGATATGGAGATTCTGATCCCCCTTTTCTCCATCATTTTCATAAGCATTTTATGATTCAGTCAAAACTCTTGTAGAGCTGCTTCAATTGTGCCACTATGTGCAGAGTCTTAATTGAATGGCTATGTCATTCCTCTGTTCACTCAACAGAAGAATTTCTGGATGCCTACATTTTCCTTGACGGGATGAGACCTGAAAACCACCTGGTTTTAACCCTACATAACCCTACATAGTTATGACAATCAGTAAGTACTCAAAATGAGTCACTAAACAATTACCATAGACATGGGACAGTTGATCTCCAGTATTAAATCCTGTTCTAATCTCCAAGGCTTAGACTTGATCTTACTTCAGCCATTCACACAATGTGAGATAAAATTTCCTTTTGAACTCATTGGTGTATCAGATCAAATGGCAAGACCCATTTTAGGTGTTAAACTGACTACTTAAAGATTCATGTCTTAATGAACTCCAAGAAGAAATGAAAATGTTACAGTAAAATTCTGCTTAAAATACAGGTTTTCAGGATTCCAAAAGTGATGAATTCCTTAGCAGATTATAGTTCTGATGCTGGCATTTGTAGTTAAATTCATTGAAATAATTTAATAGAAATATTAAATTTCACTTTAATAGCAATTAAGAAAATTGCATCAAAGCCTGACTTGTCTGGTACAGTAAGTTAACATCTGAAAGAAAAAAGAATTTTATAAACCTCTTGCAATCATGGCACACAATAATAAGCTTTGAAATCACCCTAACTATGCTTTAAAATAAAAGACAACATGGCAGAGTAGCTTTACCATCCCTAGTCACAATCATCAAAGAGTATCTTACAGTGTTCTCTTTGCTGTAAGAGTGTAGACATGAGACATGAAGAGTTAGTGGCAGTCACAGTTCAGATTTTGTCTTGGACTTTGGACTTTGACATGTCATTTTTATTCTGAAGTCCTCTCAACTTTCTTACTGAAATAAGTGAATCTCAAGCAAAGTCTTGTGCATAAGGCACAAGATCTGAGCAGTCTGACCTACATTTAATCTTTGACAAATAACCTTATTACCACACTCTTTATCTGTAAACTCAGGATAATCTTTGCTTCTCTTGAAGATGAATTCAAAGAATCAGTGAATAAAATATATTCATTGGTAGTTTTCTAATGGTCTCATCTGCAGAAGTGAGATCATTCAGTCAGGAAACTCAGAATCATGTCATCAGTTGTGTTAAAATGTGAAAATGTGTGCTCAAACTTTAAAAAAAAGAATAAAGAAAATTGAGGGATTATTTAACTTTTTGTTTCTGAGAGAATAAGATTCCAGGTCATAAATGGTAGAAATATTTTGTGAGTACAATCTAAGTTTTTCAATGTAGTGACTTGTCTCAGCAATAGGGATTCTTATACAAAAACCAAATATTTTGCGACTGGTGGTAAAACTTGACTGCTTGAAATACGACATATGATTAAAGTACTTGCATCCAAATATTTACTAGGGGCTATTTGTTTATAAACTAGACCCTTAGAAGTGCCATGAGAACTATAAGATAACTAATAAATTAATTTCTACATGCATCGGGAAGTTATTTTTCTTACCAAACCTACAGCATTCTGATCCTATTGACAGACAAAAATAAGAAAACTCAGGAATACATTTGGAAAGAGCAACATTAAATCAAAAATACTTTTAGCCAGCCATTAAGAGTAGGAAAGTGCAGAATTTAAAAAACTTCAAATGTCCACATGAAATATAATGGAGAAATGGCAAATCACTCATATTTATTTTAAAGAATAACTAGTTAGATCGAATCAAACAAAAAAAGGGTTCTCTGTGCATATAATTAAATAAGAATATATGGATTCTTATTCACAATAGTCTTGGTTTACATAATACATAATATTGATGGCCTCTACTTTGGCATTAATTGTCCTTTTCCACATCTAAATGGGAATAAAATTTCTGGTTAAAAATATGCAATCTGACCTCTAATTAGAACATCTTACACAGATGCACAATAAGGGGTTTGCCCCTGGAATGTCATGTAATTGCTCAAGTCTCCATAATCTGTAATTAAAGAAGGTTGCAGTTTTCTTCCATTCATTTTAGTTCCTGGGCCTTATTTCCTAGTAAGGCATTTCTTTGACATCTGGATGCAATAGCTGGGGTTCTGTACCAAAGCTCTTTATTACTCAGAAGGAATATTTCCACTGGCTTTACCAGATACTGAATCAACACTTACATTCTCTGTTTCAATGAAATCCTGAGGTATGCTATATTTAATAACCAAGTTGTTGTCTTAGTCATGAGTAATATTACTATCAATTTGTTGTTTTTCTCAGTACCGAGTGTGCTGCTTTTTCTTGAACAGTTTTGATAACTATTTAGCTTGTTATTTCTATTCCACTCAGCTCCTTTAAGCTGCATTTCATTCAAGTTGTGAATGATTTTCTTAGTGACCTTGCTTCAAATCAGTCAGCATTAAATCCATTTATTACTCTGTTTCCCCTACTTCTCTCCCTTGAGCTATTCCTTTTTTTTTTTTTTTTTCT
>NDXB01016954.1:30438-67467 GCA_002631895.1 Agapornis roseicollis
CAGTGTTAAAAAAAAAAAAAAAAAGAAAAACAAAAGCAACCAAACATGGAATATCTCAAAAGAACTTCCAGTTTTGTTCTCTTTTTGCTTAGACACCATAAGAAGAAGGGGGCAAAAGGTATTAACTGGGGGAACTTCCAGCAGATTCTGCAACATTTTCAGCTGTTTCTGAGAAATACAGGTGAAGGTGGCCATACTGACTACTGGCACAACAGTTGTGCAACTAGAGTTATGGAACATTTTATTAACAGACATCATGCTGCCTACACCATACATGACTTTTATGAAGACACTGCTACTTGTGATTCAGCCTTCCACAGTATCACATTTTAAAAAGTTTGCATAACGGTGTTAAAACCCGTACCTGAATTTCACATAATAGTTCTCTAAACTGGTAGCCAAAACATGAGCTAGAAGTGTTATCCACCAGAAGGGGCAGTGCATAGAGGCTTTGCTGTATATTTATTCACACACCATTATGGTTTTATCTTTGCATGATCCACATATACTACACCAGAATTATTTTAGTTTTGCACCTTTCGGTGTATAACCTGAAGCAATGGTATCATTTCAGTTGTTCACATTTTGCTTTGTTTCAATAAATTTGATTAAAACCAAAGGAAATAACTGACCAGAATGTCATAGGAGGTGAATATATTCCTGTAGCATCTCTCTCAGAACAATTCACTAGTCACAGAAAACAGATATTCCATACTCTGCAATTTCTGTTAACAAACCTTATGATATTTGAATCTTCAGATTTGTCTCACCAAAACCGAAAGGACCCTACTACCTTCTTTTTTGTAATCCGCATGCACCTAATTTTCAGAAACAAATATGGTGCTCCAGCAACTTAACACGATAAAGAAAAAAAAATTAAAAAAGGAACAAAATTGGTTAAATCAAGACTATGACATGTAATAGCTTCACTTGGCATGCAATTTTAAATCAAATTATCAAAATGTTATCATTTGTTCCACAATGTTTCATTACTATTAATTTTTTTAAGATTTATTCAATGTCAGAATACATTGTCGTACAGATAAAATATAATTTCTTAACACAGAAGTATCATGTTCTGAAATTCTGATCCAAAATAGAAAACATAATTTTAATTTTGAGAAGTTAGGGGTACATATTAATGAAAACCAACTGGGGGGTAAATATTTGCTTCAGTTTGTTGTTGTTGTAGTCCTGCATGCAAAGCTCAGTGACAGAGTAAAAGTCTGCACGTTTGTTAGGATAGTTTGGATGAAGGCCTGATCAGCTATTTGCCTTTTATTTCAGTGTCTCTGTAAAGGACTTCTATTTTGTTTCAAACTATTTTGTAGCTGCATATGTTTAGCACTTTTAGAGAAGCACTATATGGCATATGTTTTTGATGCAGAACACAGTAAATTGTGTTTCTGTTACTGTGAACTGGCTAAGGTTTTTGAAAAAACAGGGTCAGGGAGCTAAGAAAAATCTAAGTATATTTTATATATGCACCCCAAAAATTTTAAAATATTCCTATTTCAGCTAGCTATTATAAAAGAAAGTTTTATGCTTACCATAAGTACATGCTGTGTGATTCCTTCCCACATCTTTCATATTTAGTTTGTTCATTTTCAGGACTGTAGTAGCTATTTTTATCAAAGAAAATCAAAGTGAAAAAGGCTATGTAAGCCCCATATTGGAAATACCCAGGAATTCTGAATCATAGAATCATAGAATAGTTAGGGTTGGAAAGGACCTTAAGATCATCTAGTTTCAATACCCCTGCCATAAGCAGGAACACCTCATACTAGACCATGTCTCCTAAAGCTCTGACCAGCCTGGCCTTGAACAGATGGAGCACCCACAACTTCCTCGGGCAACCTGTTCCACTGCCTCACCATCCTAACAGGAAAGAATTTCTTCCTTATATCCAATCTAAACTTCTCCTGTTTAAGTTTGAACCCATTACCCCTTGTCCTGTCACTACAGTCCCTAATGAAGAGCCCCTCCCCAGCATCCCTATAGACCCCCTTCAGATTCCCTGAAACAAGTGGTCCCTAGATTCACCATTAAGATTTCAGCTGGGAAATGGTAAAACTGAGGAAGGAATTAAGCCCAAGTAAACCCAAAGGTGACCATATGAAAGATTTTTTTTTTCATTTCTCAACTGAATCTATTAATTCCCTTTCTGCTTAGAGATTTGGTTCTTCATCCTTCTTCAATGACTAAACAGTGTTGTATGGCACTGTTTGGCCAAGACAGAAATATGACTTTGTCTTCTTTGTAGGTGAGAACTGAAATGGCATAATAGTTCTGGAAAGCCTAGGAGTGTTTTTCGGCATAGACACTGGTTTCTGTGTGAGTGTATCCTGAAGACACAGGTGGTACAGTACTGGGGTTTTTGTGTTGTCTTACTACACGGAAATACATACAATATATAATTTAAAGTGTAGGCCACTATACACAAGATAGTGTACATAGTGAGCTGATTATAGCTAATGCTTCTGAAAAGAACTGTCAAAATGAAACATAATGAAAATTACAAGACATTTAGCCTGAAACATTCTTTAACTAGTGTAGCTAATGAGTCCACACAACCCAACACTAAAGGGAATTCTTTAACATGAAGCTATTAATTCAATTAGTCCTTGAGCTGAAAGCAATATTTTTCTAATATTTCTACTAACTTATGTACATTTGCATTTGCACCTTTTTGTGTGCAAGCTGCAGCAGCAAAATACAATCCTGCATCGACTATAGAATAGTATGTAAAGATAATTCAAAATAATTTCTGACCAATCATATGGACTTGTACTTATATCATTGTTTTCATTTCCCCCAAGGAGATGACATAATATTGTGGCCATCTAACTTTAAGTATTAGTAGACTTGGAACAGAACAAACCCCTAAAGGAATGATAGTAGCACTGAAACATTTCCTGGGAGTCTGGTTCTCAAGGCTGAGATCTGAATGTAGATTATATGATCACAACAGCAACATTGTTCCTGTGTGAGCAGTTACCATAAACAAGCCTGATATACAGTGTACTGTATTTGCAAAGGGATATTTACATGTTTAGTTGCCCAGTGATTAAGAACTACAGAAAAGGGAAAGAAACTTAAGAAGACCAATTCTGCAAACGCAGTTTAACACATATTAATGATAGAGCGTGACTTTCCTCTAATTAATGAAAAAATAGTAATATGTTCCAGAGTAGAAGATTTGTCATATTATTTTTAAAATTATCAGTTTATATTTTCAGATTAATTTGAAAGCCTCATTGAAGGATTCTGAGATTAGAGGGCTTCTAGATTTTAAAATCATATGCTCTTCTTGGAATGTTGATGCAATGCACATGCCTGTTATTTTCTCAAGTTCTCCCAGAGAGCTTTGGGTTTACCTTTTATTTAAATTTAGATCCTCAGGTCAGTAGCTACTTCTGATTGCTTTCTTTAAGTCTCCAACCCTCCAGTAAATCTACTGACAGAATGCCTTTCTCACATTAAATGAAAACTGAAACAGAAAAGTACTTTATTAGCTAGCAAACAGTTTAAGAAGGCAACTGGTAAACTGCCTTTGCTGAATTCAACTGAAGGACCCCCAGGCACTCCTGAGCCACAAGCTCGCTCTTCAACAGTGGATACTTTTAAGGCAAAACAGTTATCTGAGGAAAGGCAAAGAGTGAATATTTTGAAGGAAACAGGATCTGGGATGCAAAACTTTGATATAAATTATCAAAATATGTCAGATCAAAATACATACATGCCTATTAATTTCTGGTGTCCTGGTTTAAGACTGATGTTTTATAATTTCTTATATTTCTGGTTGCAGTTTCTATTTAAACTTAGCTGGAGCAATGAGCCAATTATTCCCTGTGAGGACAAGCTACTAGAAAAGGATGAAGGGCACTCTATGCAATAGACTTCATAGTGATTTACTAAGCAACAAAGGAATGCTGAGGCCTAGAGATGTAATCATTTCAGTGTTTTGGAGAAAATTCACCCCTGTGTTTAGAAACATAAGTTGAGTGTAATTATGACTTCCAGTGTATCTGCTACTTAATTCTGCACCTTTGCACATGCTTAACAAAGGCTTTATTTTCCATTCTGTAATGCGTTTCTCTTTCCACAAGAAATGCCAAATATCCCCCAGTCCTTATTAGTACACCATCCAAAGGCTGACTTTCCCTGAAAATTGTGCCATTTACATGTGTATTTTCATTCCCTTTAAATAGTAATTAAATTTTTGACATTGCTAAACATCTCTGAATGTTCAGTACAGCTTACTTTTAATAAGACACAGCCAGAAGGCAGTTAGATTAAGTTAATTTTTATTTGGATGTGGACAAAAATTCTTCTGGCATTTACGTATTGTCTCATCATTTCCATCGCCATCACATATTGAGGATGAAGGAGGGAATCATGCCCAATGTGGATGGGAAAGCTGGCCTACCGCCTCACACAGGGAAGACTGTCTCAGCAGCAAGGCACTCGGTCTTCTTTGAAAGCAAAATGCAGGGGAATATTCCTCTTACAGCACCAAAACCCACGGGTTCCAATAGCCTTGAATTTCCCCCCTCTGAGTACCTCAAAGGACCCTTTAGCATTTTTGGTAACTCATCTTTTTATGGTAATATCCCTGTTTGTATTTTCTAGGGATTCTAATGCCATGGTAGTCTAGCAGGATATGATGCTAACTTATGTCTCTTCAGGGCTCCATGCAAAACAAATCTGTACTTTCACACACAGACATCTATACACATATGAACAGTAAATGTTTGTATATGCCTCCTTAATTAGTCAATATATGTAATTATAATTCATCATAATTAATAGAATAATAATAGAATCACAGGATCAGAGGAGTGTTGAGGTTGGAATAGACCTCTGGACCTCATCTAGTTCAACTCTGCTCAAAGCAAGGTCAAATACAGCAGGTGGCTTATTGCCCAATCAAGAATAATCATCATAGCCAAGAAATGTTTTTAAAAACTAATCACAAATCCCAGGTTTCTGGGACCATGGGGTGTACCATTTTCACAAAAGAAACAGATTTATTTAGGGCCCATGCTCATAAGCAAATTCTTTCATTGAGAATGCTTTGGAAACATTGAGTAGCATGTACCTTCTTCACACGGTGGAAAGGGTTGTCATTGCCAAGATGTTGAGTAAATGTAGTATTGCATACAGAACAGAGCTGGTGAACAGTGCCAGCAACAGTAAATCTGTTGATACTCAACTCCACTGCAGTCTGAACAACAATATATTTAGTTAAAAAGTATAAATAGTTTTGCTGTGTTTTGCTTAGTCAGTACTTTTATCATCTACTGATGGTTAGAAATCCTTACAACACCAAATAAATGCATCTTGCTAATGATGTACCTAGCATCAGATAGGCACACAAAAAGGAATTCTTCCCCAGTCTGCTGTGGCAGAAAATGGGATATTTTTATATTTTTACCTTTTCTTTTATAGTAAACAGAATCCATTCTTCATTAGGTTCCAGTTAGGTCCACCAAAGTCTTTCTTGGAGGACCATTGTAGTGTCACTTGAAAGCTACTACTGGCTTCACAGAGTATATTGTCAAGCTTGTGTTTTCTGGTATTTTTCAAGCAGATTTGGTTTTGCTGATTTGAAGAGGCAGACAAAGCCTGTGGAAGAGGCAGTGGTATCTAGACTAAGTGTCATAGCTCCTCGGAGTTGCAAAACAATTAACTTGATCTGAAAAGTCTTTTTCTGCCCCATATTCCATCCTAGATCATCATTAGCTGGGAACTCCCACATCCTAAGGCCTTTTCATTTGACTGAATGTGCAACCCACCTGGAAGTCCAGGCATGGCTCCATTCATCAGGTCTTCATAGAAAGACTATTGGTAGGTTACAAAATTTCTGATAGAGACAGTGTGCCACTGAATAGTAAAACACAGTTCAGTATTTTCTATTCTTTTTAATCCAGCATTTGTCTGCTACATACCAAAAAGACAATTGAAAAGAACATCCAAGAAATCAGCTTATGTGCATTCACAGTCAGGGTCACAATAAGATCAAAATCTGTCTCCTTTCTGGAATTTTGATGAAGTTTGGCTGGAAATATATATATATAAATGATTTACCTCTCCCATTCCATTTTTTTTTATGTTGTTAAGGTTCCAGACATAGACATATTAACTGACACAGCAATCAGATAAAGCAACTTAAACTGATTAATCACTTATAACATCTTCTTTTATAACTATTTAATATCTGTTGTGTCCATTTGTTTTATCTTCTTGAGTTGTTTTTAATGAGGCAGCTTGACCGCTCTTATTTTTTTTTTTTTTTTTAGTTTTTTTTAATGAGGCAGCTTGACCGCTCTTATTTTTTTTTTTTTTTTTAGTTTTTTTTAATGAGGCAGCTTGACCGCTCTTATTTTTTTTTTTTTTTTTAGTTTTTTTTAATGAGGCAGCTTGACCGCTCTTTTTTTTTTTTTTTTTTTTTTAAATCACCTTATAAAAAAAGTTATTAATATGTGCACATTAGCAGGGATAACATGCATCTTTAATCTGACAATTCTTGGCTGCTATTTGCAAGGGAAAGATATACAGCCAATGCTTTTAAAACCTTAAAAATACAAATATATACTATTTTGTGTTGAATTATGTTTACCAGTTTGGGTGCCTCATACCTTCATGTTTGTGAAAGCTTACCAAAAATTATGTGTTTTGCAACGATTTCAATTAGAAATATTTTATAAATGGCTGGTTTATATTTTGTTATGCTCCAGAATGACAATAAGCTGCATTCTGTCTTCATTCTACATTTAGAATTTCCATTGACGTCAATAGAACAGTTGAGCAAAATTAGACAGAATGGTCTAAGGCCTAGGCAAGTAATTAGGCTTTTTTTCAGTGGAAAGAGCATCAAGCTGACTTCATTTTTTTTCTGTTATCATTCTCTCCATCCTGCCCTTAACTCTACATATAACACAGCAATACAATACACTGCATTATCCACTCAGCATGAAATTACAACAGTTATAACCAGTGGGAAAAAAAAATAATATCTGATGATAAACAGGAGAGCCTCCCTGTAGCATCGTACCTTAGGAAATGAACTCACTAGTTAGAATCTCAGAGAACTTGTTGGATGTCTGATATTTATGAATTAGGGTATTGTTTCCCCAGAATATTGTTTCCCAGAGTGTTTAAACGCACCTGACATCAGATATTTCAAAAAACATGTATATAGCATGAGAGGAAGTTCCAGATAGAGTTATGCACAATGATTAAACTTGGCACCCTTCTTTAAAGTTCAAATTAACAAGTCTATTTCTATCTCAGGAGCTATTTGGAGGGGAAAAAAAAAGAAATCTTTACCTTTTTTTCCCTATCACACTACAGGTTTTTCATGATTTTAATGTGAAACTTCTTAGAAGATTGTTTTTTAAAAAAATCATGACCTTTTGGGATCTTTATTATTTTGTTTTGCAGTTAGAGGGAGACTGATCCTCACAACAGCCTCATTTCTATAGTTAGTTTTATAATTTTTGTCCTTGAAAATAATTCAAAATTCATTAGGATTCCAAAAAGTGTGTTCAAAATTATGAAATTTATGACAAACTCTGGTGGTGGGTGTTGCCATGGACCCACAGAAAAATATTTTGTATTCATCTTTTTAGCCACTGTTGTCATTCAGATGTTTTGTACCTCAATTTGACTGAACACTGGTCCACCGACTGTGTTTTCTATTTCCATTTTATGTTCTTGGGTTTTTCACTTAATTTTTTGCACAGGCTTCTATCCCATGGTTTTCCTTCTGTCTCTTAATGAGCACCCTCACAAACATCCAGTATTATAGTTACTCCATTTTATCTCCTCTCTACCATCCTTACTTTCCTGTCTTTTTCCTTTTCACTTTCTTGTCTCCTTTGTAACTGAGAATTGAAATGGCACAACAGTTCTGGAAAACCTAGGATTTTCTTTGGGAATTGACACTGATTGTTGTGGGGGTGTATCCTGAAGACTCAAGTGCATGTGGTTCAGTAACATTGTTTACATGTGTTTTTCTATACAGGAATACTCACATGAAATACATAATTTAAAGCAAAGGCCACTATACACAATATAGGAATACAGTCTGTATGAGACGGGGAGTCCTAATGAGCTCCTCAAAAGTGCTCCAATATCTCTGCAACAGTGTCTGGAAGTGATGAAAGCTCATGATGGCCAGTGGAGTGATACAGCTTCCTGAGAAGAAAGATTTGCTTTTTGCTTCTGAAGTTGTATCTTTTGCATCATGTTTCATGATTAAGACCCAGCCAGTAACCCAGAGCCATGCAGCCACTCTCTCACTCTCCCCCACCCCCCAACCCCTCTTCCTCTCTCTGCTTCTGGAGGGATGGAGAGGAAAATCAAAAGAATGTAACTCCCATGAGTTGAGATAAGAACAGTTTAGTAACTAAGGTATAACACAAGCCACTACTGCTGCCACCAGTAATAATAATGATAAGGGAAATAACAAAGCGAAGAGAATGTAACCACTCACCACCTGCCAACCGATACCCAGCCCAACCTGAGCAGTGATCTAGCCCTTCAGGGTAACTGCCCCCCATTTATATACTGGGCATGATGTGCTGTGGTAAGGAATACCTCTTTGGCTAGTTTGGGTCAGGTGTCCTCTGTCTGCTTCCTCCCAGCTTCCCCTCCTCCCTGGCAGAGCATGAAACTCAGAAAATCCTTGGTCAGAGTAAACATTACTGAGCACCAACTAAAAACATCGGTGTTATCAGTGTTATTCTCAGGCTGAAAGTCAAGAACACAGCACTGCACCAGCTACTAAGAAGGAGAAAAATGACTGCTACTGCTGAACCCAGGACACATGTCCAGCCATATCTTCTGTGTTATTGCATGACTCAAAAAGGACATAGCAGAATACCTGATTCACAAAAATCTTCTGTGTAGTTCTTTATCTAGGCAGGTTTCTTGCCATAGAAAAAGGTGGACTCAGTCAGAGATGACTGTGATCAGACAAAAGTCATTTATTACAAAGCATCTATTCTTTTTATACAGTTGTCTGCACCTGCTTACAATAGCCTGCTGTATTACAAACAGATACATAGAAAATGATTAGATGTATTAATTCAATAGTTTGCTGTATTATAATTTGATGGTTAGTGTATTATACTTGGATACATGTACAATAACTTGCTGTATTAGTGGATACATAATCAATGCCTTGCAGTATTAAGATTGGATACATATACAATGAAGCACACAGCAACTAGTTACAATTGGTTAAATTAAGCATATGAGAACCTAGCCTTTAAAGCTTGCTGACAGTTCACTGTTGTGTCTTAGCATATTCCAGTTTCTTCTTATCTTGCTTGCACTGCTACTTTTGCTTCTTTACACATGGCTTTCTTCATCCTCGGTTCATGTCGAGCTCCACACAGACACTTGCTGACTTGGGAATATGGCCGTTCTTTGCTAAAAATGCATCCACAGATTCTCCCGTTTTAGAGAAAGTGTGTATCAGCTTTTTTAGAGTGTTTTGAATATAGAATTATAGAATCATAGAATAGTTAGGGTTGGAAAGGACCTCAAGATCATCTAGTTCCAACACCCCTGCCATAAGCAGGGACACCCCACACTAAGCCATGCACCCAAGGCTTCCTCCAGTCTGACCTTGAACACTGCCAAGGATGGAGCACTCACAACTTCCTTGGGCAACCTGTCCCAATGCCTCACCACCCTAACAGGAAAGAATTTCTTCCTTATATCCAATCTAAACCTCCCCTGTTTAAGTTTGAACCTGTTACCCCTTGTCCTGTCACTACAGTCCCTAACAAAGAGTCCCTCTCCAGCATCCCTATAGGCCCCCTTCAGATACTGGAAGGCTGCTAGGAGGTCTCTATGCAGCTTTCTCTTCCCAACTCTCCCCAACTCTGAACAGCCCCAACTCTCTCAGCCTGTCTTCATATGGGAGATGCTTCAGCCCCCTGATCATCTTCGTGGCCCTCCTCTGGACTTGTTCCAACACTTCCATGTCCTTTTTATGTTGAGGACAAACATCTCACAGGGAAATGTTTTGTTAAAGCATGAGAGGAATTATATTAATAAATCTGCTCATAACAGAAGTTCCCTGCCAGTCCGGAGGCCAGCTCCTGGAGCCACTGGGTGCTGTGCTAAGTGTTGTCAGAACAGATAAATATAGGACTTGCTCTTCTGTAAATGGAGGGTATCCAAGGGGAAAAGTATGGTTGTAGCCTTAGTAAGGCAGTCCGACAATCCTTTTTGCCAGCAATGAGCTAGTACACAATCATGATATTATTTGTAGTCATACTACTTCATATTATTTATACTTAGGAACACAAACAAAGGAATTCACAATAGAAATGATCTAATGCTGTCATCTGGAATTTAGTATATTTAGAGCATTTCCAAATATATTTGTTATTCTAGACGCTCAAGGGTATGAAGCAATAGCTCTTCTCTTTATGTTTGGAAAATTCCTGTGCAGTTTATGCATCAAGTTATAAATAAAGAACAATGAAGAAAGAAAAAATAGACTGACCACTGATTTGTTACTGAGTGACAAATACCTTTTATAGGAAACAGTGAAAGCATTCTGTGCAAAGGCCCTAAAGAGCACAATGTCAATGAAAACAGTGTCCATGCTAGCATTAACCTCAGTGTGCATTTATATTAACTGTCTCATTTTTCATCTGTAGTTATGTATGTCTTTTCCTTCACTAAGGCAAATCATCCCTGAGGTACTCACAGCACTTTTTTACATAGGAGAAGAATATAATAACAACACACTAAATAACAACATGATTCAACAGAACAAAGCCACTGACCAAATTATCCCTGACAGGTGGTCTGTCCCGGGTGAAGAAGGGAGGTGTAGTTATCTGCATGATCTGTTACATATGTGACTGAAGAGAACTTAATTTCCTTATTCCGCTACCTTCTTTCCTTTTGCTGCACCTATTATTTGTATCATTTCAATATGCGTGGCCTTGATCAGTGCACAAACTATTGAAATCCTTAATTGATTTTTTTCATAATGTATTTCATTTATACCAATGCATAGGCTTCCAGACAGCAAGCTTCAAAGCTTCTGCAGGTGGTTTATTTTCACTGACAATGTGATTTTCACACTGACATATGAAAAAGTGAAATTTGCAGCTGAGCTGTGTTCTTCTGACTCGTGTGAAATAGTAAAATAGAATTGCTTTGTCAGATAACAGGTTCATCATCTTTGTTAATAATGACTGGAGTTGCCTCTTGACACACTGACTAGAAAATTAAATGGAAAGAAAACATTTGAGTGGTGGAATCGGAATTATTTTAGGGAGTTGAAAGACCTTATTCAAATGTTGACAATAGAAGTTCATGCAACCTCAGTGTACTGCAGAGCCACAAATTCATGACAAGATTCCTTTGTTGCTTAAAATCAGAATAGTTCAGCCATTTCCCACTGAATTCAATATAGCATTTAAAGAAAATAGTTCTTTTGAACCTGAAATATACCTACATACAGACTTGTATATCTGTCTTTTTAGCTGTCGTAATGCCTTAAATTCCTTTGCAGTTGGAGCACAGAATGCTTGAGTCTAGGGAAAATAATATAATGGACAGGATTTTGGTGTTGTCAAGGCACCGTATCCTGGTTTCCTTTTCTGATGTATTCCTCTATAATATTAATAATACTTGCATTTGAAAGCTGGCTTTGAATCCCAGCTGCAGTCCTCTGCTTTCCTGGCTCAGCTGATCTCAGGCACCAGCGTAGGTGCCTCAGAAGATGGTATAAACCCCTGCCATAGTTTAATCCCAGGCATTGGATGGGATGGAGAGGAGAATCAAAGGAATGTAAAACCCATGGGTTAAGATAAGAACAGTTTAATAACTAAAGTACAATACAATAGTAATACTATTACTAATAATAACTATATTGGAAATAACAAGGGGAGAGAATATAAAACTAGAAGGGGAAAGGAAAACCAAACAATAAACACAAATGATGCACAATACAATTTTTCACCACCTGCTGACCAATACCCAGCCCAACGAAGCAGTGATTGGTCCCTTCTGTCCCCCATTTTATACACTGGGCATGATGTGCTGTGGTATGGAATACCCCTTTGGCTAGTTTGGGTCAGGTGTTCTATCTCTGCTTCCTCCTGACTTCCCATGCACCTCTTCACTGGCAGAGTTTGAAAGGCCTTCATCAAGGTAGGTGCTATTTAGCAACAACAAAAACATTGGTGTGTTACCATCACTGTTCTCAGACTAAAGCCAGAACACAGCACTGCACCAGCTGCTAGTAAGGAAATTAACTCTATACCAGACAAAACCAGGCCAACCTTATGACAGTTTCCCTCAATAATCATTCTTATCAGCACATTCTCTAGCCATTTTTGTTGCCATAATCTCTTCTTTATTAGGAATCCAAGCTATATAAGTTGCAAGCTTCTTCAGTTTTGCTCTCAGGACTAGTTTCTTACTTCACAGGGACTAGTGAAGCATTCTTAGTTTGTCCAATTTTGTATTTGCATTAATTTGTCAGATATCCTGCTTCCATAACAGAAAATTCTGAAGCTTGCTTCCTTCTTGTGTTAACATCCAGGACTACTTCTCACGTGGACAGCATGAATAGGAAAGTAGACACAAAACACTAAAATACTCACACACTTCATTAAATAGGAATGGACTTAGATGCCTGGGTAAATTATTTAAGTAAAACCTTAAAATATTCCTCTGATTTTATCAACTGTTTCTGTTGTAGCAAACAAGAAAATTTTTCAGCAAACTCAGAAAATATTTTCCATCATTGATTTAGCCACTATTCCTTTTAACCACGTCTGTTCAAAAAAAAAGCCACAAGTTTGACTCTAAACTTGCTATTAGCTGTGTGTGATCAGTCTGGTCCACCACATAGGTCCTCCTGCTGCACCTCACTCACTTTCTGACCTCCTGCTTTGCAGTTAGCAACAGAACTGTGCATCTCTTGCATGATTTCTATTTTCTCATCCTCTCCAGAAGGGGCAGGGCTCTATTACTATTTAAACTTTAGGATTAGGAAAGCTATTATGTGTTTCTATTAGAAAAGGCAAAGTGAAAAAGAGCTTGGAGGTAAGGGAGAGAAACTAGTGACGTTCTTTTGTCCCTGCAGGAACCCTAAGTCTCATTTGAAATCAAGCTCAAGAGATAAGTTTTGTCCCACTTACAATGCACTGTCCATTGTGAAAGAGCAGATCTTGTAATTATAGAATTATTGAATAGAATCATAGAACAGTTTGGGTTGGAAGGGACCTTAAATATCATTTAGTTCCAACCCACCTGCCATAGACAGACACACCTTCCACTGACCAGGTTGCTCCAAGCCCTGTCCAACCTGCCCTGGAGCACTGACAGAGATGAGGCAGCCACAGATTCTCTGGGCAACCTGTGCCAGTGTCCCACCACCCTCAAAGGGAAGAATTTATGTATTCCTAATGTTTAATCTAAATTTAGAATCATGGAATCATAGAATAGTTAGGGTTGGAAAGGACCTCAAGATCATCTAGTTCCAACACCCATGCCATAAGCAGGGACACCCCACACTAAACCATGCCATCTAAGGCTTCGTCCAACCCAGCCTTGAACACTGTCAGGGATGGAGCACTCACAACCTCCCTGCAACCCATTCCAGCATCTCACCACCCTAACAGGAAAGAATTTCTTCCTTATATCCAACCTAAACCTCTCCTGCTTAAGTTTGAACCCGTTACCCCTTGTCCTGTCACTACAGTCCCTAATGAAGAGTCCCTCCCCAGCATCCCTAAAGGCCCCCTTCAGATACTGGAAGGCTGCTAGGAGGTCTCCACGCAGCCTTCTCTCCTCCAGGCTGAACAGCCCCAACTCTCTCAGCCTGTCTTCGTATGGGAGATGCTTCAGTCCCCTGATCATCCTCATGGCCCTCCTCTGCACTTGTTTCAACAGCTCCATGTCCTTTTTATGTTGAGGACTCCAAATTTACCTTCTTTCAGTTTAAAGCTATTCTCCCTTGTCTATCATTACATGCTCTCATAAAAATTCCTTCTCCAGCTTTCTTCTAGGCCCCATTTAGGTACTGGATTAACCACAAACTTCATTAGAGAATTACGATTTATTTATTTAGTAGAAAAGTTATTCAAACCTGAGCTGAAATTCCATGGGAAATCTCTGTAGGCAGGCATGGTGGACCCATAGTAGCCAGTGTGCCTGTGGAGATGTGTTCCAGCCTTCTCTATTAGTTGCAGTTTCCTAAGTGCTGCAGGCATCATGCCCAGGTTTATCACGTAAGTATACTCTAGCCAAGAGATGTTGAAGGCATGAATAATAGAGGCTGGGTCATCACCCGCCAGAACGCGACATGATCTCAGAGCCAACTGGAGATGGTGTGAAACATTACTCACAAACACTGTGATGTGAGAGCTTAGCAAAGGATCCAAGAGAATGAGGCAGTTGGTCAGGTCAGCTAGCTTGGGTGATAAGTCAGTCCAACTAATAGGAAGATATTCACTGTTCTCCTCTGAGTTCCCCATAGATCCAGAGGCTCAGCCCCAGTGAGCAATATGGGGAACATTCATTGAAGAGTTTAAAATAACCAAAATAATGTCAGAGGCCATTGGCATGAAAATTCAAATTCAGGAGTTTCCAAAAGTACATTTCTTACTGTACTTAATTGGCTTGTGGTTCTGATTCACATCCTTGTTTGGATGCATTGATTTTTAAAGAAAATCAATTTGTCTTTTTATTACAAGAGTAATTTCAATAGTGTCTTTATTTGCACAACTTAAATATTTTTTTAATTCCTACTCCAAATATTTTTGGTTGGTTAGGGTTTTTTTCTCATGGTGAGAGCTTAGTAGTATTTAAGTCTTTCTGCTTAATAAGAAACATGTTCAGCCTTTGTCAAGCAAGTTTTAAGACACTATGCCTTTGGGAAAATACACCTATCCAAGTTTCAAAGTTATTAGCTCAAGAACAAGTAATTAGAAGCAGTAGCAAATCCAAAGGTAATGTAAACATCTCTGTGATTCAGAAAAGTTTTGGCTGTAAAAAAATACATTCTTATATGAGCAGTTAATTTTTAAAAGGTCACTAATTTGAACCAGTTTTATCCATTGTGTTATTTATGTATATTTTCTAAAATAATTCTACAGCTTTAGTATTACTTAGGTTACTCACACAATGTCTAATAAGTTGTCATGACACCATGCTTGGAGATTTTCAAAATGCGATTGGACATGGCAACCTGTTCTAGCTTTGAGATAACCCTGCTATGAGCAAGGGGTGGGAAAAGATGACCTCCAGACCATCACGTTTTGTTTGTTTTTCATTTATCTCAATGGATTTTCCCCCCACTGCAGTTTGTGACCTCTCCCTCTTGTCCCTTCCCTGCACACCTCTGGCCCTGCTTTCCCTACAACCTCCTTTAAGCAGTGGAGGATTTCAGGCCCGTTGACCTTCTTTCCTATAGGCTGACCAAATTGCCACTCTTCTCATAACACGTTTTCTAGCACCACAGTTATCTACATGGCCCTCTGAGTTTACTTCAGCTTCCCATTAACTCTCTTTTACTGGGGAAACCGCTATGTTTGTAGCTTTCAATTTTTTAAATACTTCAAGCACATTTCTTCTGCCCATCAAAATTCTACTGCAGTCTTTTGGCCTGCAAGATTTTGCACCATGTTTCCACATATAATGTAAGGGGAGAAAAGTTTAAAAGCTTTGAAAAAACACAGATATGTCAGGTTATTTTCCAAAAGACAAGCTTTAATGCACTTAGATAAAAAAACTGTAATTCACAAAGTAGACTGCCAGTATATGGAAACATGCATCTCCACAGCTGTTACAGTTTTCTTTATTTTGGCTATTCCTTTGATATGTCCATTGTTAATAACGAGCCTGATGAAATACTAGGAAAAACAACACACATAGTCCACATAGCCCACATAGCTGGTTTTTGAAACCTATAAAATTTATTACAGAACACAAAGGGTTTTTTGAAAGAAATGGAAAATAATTAATACTAGTCTGCAGAATTTAAATGCTCCCACCTTTCAGTGAAAGCAAAAGGTTAAAATTTCACCCAAACCTGGATTTCATACAGTCTCTCACAGCTAAGATAACATTTCTGAGATGTTACTCCTTGCCACTGTTTTTCCTCTAAAAAATAACCATTTGTAATAACAAATAGGCCAGGAATTCATCACTGCATTTAGGGTCAAGATGAACCTGATTTCCACAGAACTAAAATGAAGAATCTAAGCCAGCTGGAAAAGCAAGTTGAGAAAATATTTTTAATGGCAAATTCAGCTAATGCTTCCATTGTTGTACCCTCGAATTATTAGACCTGTTTTTAACCATGCTTTTTCTCTGAGAATATCTTTAACACATCAGCTGGAGAGAAAGGCATCCTACATTGTCTATTCGCATACAGCAGATATTAACAGGAAGAATAAGAATCCTATACCGAAATTACTATGAGGTCATAATGAAGAAATGCTGCAAGCTCACACATAATATTTACTAAAGTTAGATTCTGGATTTTTTTAAGGATTATTCCTGGAAGTTTTGTGGTAAGTTTACCTTTTATGGACAGTCCCAATAGAAGCAAAAGTTGAGGTCTTTGAGGGTTAGTTTTTACCTTTAACTTGGAAAGGCTACTAGGAATTCCAAAAGAGAAAAGGAAGACCCATGACAAGATTGTTTTAGGGATGTATAAACCAAATTATTTATTTTCCATTTTCTCAATACCGTTTTTCCATTCAAACATTGAAAAAGAAAGGAAAAAAATGTCTAGCATACATTTTGCCTTAATATCAGTCCTAGAAATGCTTCCTAATGGAAGTTACAATAGAGGAGATTCATGTATACCCACCAATGATATATATCAGCAATTGTTCATCTGTTTGTGAATGTTTTAATATCTACATAGAATGAATCTTGATAATTTAGGTGGAAATTTTACTAGAAGTTTTATTAGACTGTGAAACTTGCTGTAACAGAGAATATTTGTAGGATTATGAAATTTCTTTTCCAACAACCTCATCCACATTAAGGCCCGGTCAGTGTCTTTGATGTATTTCTGAAATGTGTCCAGATGGAAGTTGAAACATTTGTTCTTCTTGTTCAGGAAATACCACAGAATGAATTAACTTAATACATGAGGGATATGTTTCATTCCATTTAACAGGAAGTTTTGAAACACCTTACAAAATAGTTTTAATTCATCAAAAAAATGAAATAAAAATTCTCCGTATTAACATGCATGTCTTCTCTTGAATCTTTGGTATACAAAACACTTCACCATTAACCTTTTGGAAGCTTTATGGGAGCTGGAGAAAATGAGTTCTTCTGCTATCAAATTCAGTCTGCCACTTTGGTCATTTTCTTATTATTGATATCTTTACCACAACAGAATTTTCGGGACACATGTTCAGAAGGAAGAACATTTTGGCTTCAATTGCAAAGCCGCCTTGTTCTCTGCCATACATCCTGTACCTCATGATTCTGTAAGACTTAAGTTGCTATTTGTGCTTGTACTAAGACTTCTGTTGGCATGTCTGTCCTGGTAAATTAACTTCATATTTCTGTATGACTAGTTAAGTATTGATAATTTTGGGGGTTTTATCTGTCAGGAAAAGTATTTACAAAATGATATTTATATGTTATTTTTCTCTTTATAAAATCAGAAATGCAGATGGGCCATGTGTTTCAGCACAAAGAGCAGCTTTCACAAACATACTTATCTCTGATGGACAGGTACTAGCTTTAGTGGGAGAAAGAAACTCTCTGATGGCTGTTCCTCTATCCTTCTTGCAGCAACTCCCAAGTCATCACAGGACACTTCAGAGTCCCTGATCCCAGACAGGTGCTCCCAAAATATATTTATTTTCCTTACCAATTAGAAAGCCATAAATATGACCTAACAGGAGTTTAATTTTACTGAAAGCAGTATCTTTTTTATTTTCATTTATCTGAACATTGCTAAAAAGAAAAAAATAACTACAGAAGAGACCTTACTGTGTGAGATGAAATTTTAAAAAATCCAACAGAAATGCTAAGTTATTTCCATACATGCACACTCTATATCTACACAAATTTGAACTCTTAGGACCTTGGGATCTCTTACAGTCTTTCCCTTTGTCTCATCTACTCCATCTGATCTTCAGTCACAGAGTATGCCCACACTGATTAACAAAACCAGGAAAACAAACAAGCATGCTTTCTTAGGATACTGTAGCTAAAACAGCAGCTAAGTCAACAGAACATGCATTTTACAAATTAAGTTAGCAGGGTGATTTCAGTTGAATATGCCTGAACTCATTGCCAATAAAATTTAAAGCTAGGTTACCTGTTTCAGCTGTCATTTCAAATCTAGCTAGTCACATGACACGCTTTGCTAGAACATAACTGTTATAAAGAAATCACAGTTCCATAAAAGGTTGTTGAGTTATATATGCTTCAACTTATACAACCCTTACACAAAACCAGTACTAATATAGCAATAATACAGCTGAGGAATCTTTCCTACTCTTCCTACTCTTCTGATTTATGGGTACTCCCAGACAATCTTTTTTGTTAAGGCATTTACAGAAAAATAATATAGTGTGAAAGACCCATATTGAGGACCCTTGTTATCAGATCCTGTCTTAGTTATTGCCACTCCTATTGTGTCAAAAGAAAAGACAAACAACCTTGTATCCATCCAGGGCTGCCAGAGCCTGTCTTCCTGCACAGTCATGAAAATAAAGTATTTATACCCCTTTCATCTTAAAAACTGATAGAGGTATAACATCTGTGTGCGCACTGAAAGATTGCCACCAATCTTTAAAAAACAGACAGGTATTAAGTTAAGACCCATACATTTTAAATTAAAACATTAAAGTCCACACATAAAAGTACCTGAGCACTCTGAGTACCCTGTTCACAACATACTGAAGTCAGAATTTTGGATGATGACAAAAAAATAAATTCCAGAATCTGATACTATCAATAGAAAAATGTTTCAAGACAATTGAAAATACGTATACATACTGGAAAAAGGCCCCAATCCAAGGTTCTTAGTGTGTATTAAGGTCTTTAGTGTCTACTAGACAATGGAGAAAAAAGCTGTCAAGGGAGACAACTTAGCCATATATAAGGCAATGAAAGAGATGGTGCACAGGAATGCAGCATATCTTTGTAATTCAGTGAAGTGTAGCAAAAAAGCTGCAAAATGGGAGTTATTAGAACAATAAGATACCTAATGTGGCTCATAAAAGAGTGTAAATTGTTAAAATTATTTAAAATTATTAGTTTACTACCATCACATGAGCCTAAATATTTTCCTTGTACAATCAGGGTTATTTCTTTGGGCTCTTGTTGCCCTTGGGACAAATACCTTAATTATAATTTTCTGGTCAGGTTTTCAGGAGAGTTCTTTTTCCCCTTTTTCAAAAGCTAGCTATTGTGGTTATTCTCCATGATTTTCCTATTATTTACCACGACAAACAGTTACCTTCATCCATGAAGATCACTTATTTGCAAGCTGTCTTTCCAAGATAAAATCATAGTGTTATAAGACAAACCATAGGAAAACCAGACTGAAGTTTGAGTTATGACAGACCATGTAATGTTTAAATAGACCGTTAATGTGAAAAAGTTTTATACAAAAAAGAATGCAAGATTTAAGTGATTTCAAACAATTTCTTCCAAATCTTTTGGCAAACAGAAAAAGAAGGAGCAGATGTGAGGAAATGCTGTTCCAAATCACTGGCATGAACTCATGGACTACAACACCACAGGAACTGCATATCTCATTTAGCCTTGTGGCGCAGCATGTTGTGTGAAAGGCAATTCAGTTATCCACCACCATCTTTTAACCAGTTTGCTTTTCCCAGTAACTTGGGGTTTGAAAATAGCTTATTTTCTTCTGTTTTGAAATTTTATTTTGAAAATAGCTTGTTTTCTGCTGCTTAAGTTTACATTGATGTTGATAGTAAGTCATACATAAAGACTACCAAATCCATAGCAAGATCATGAAATGAAAAACTTACATATCACAATGCATGGCTGACAATGCTACAGACAGATATCAGCACTGGAACAATAAATCAGAAGAGAAAAGAATGATACAACAATATTTCATACTACAATTTCAAAATGTGTTTTACATTTTACACACACACACACACACACACACCCTAACCTACATTTTTAGAAAATGAAAATTACACTACCTTTAAGAATTTGTTCAGACATTAGTGCTATTTTTATACATGATTATTTGGTTAAATAAGATCAAAATTCTGAAAAAAAAGCTTGCCAGTCACACAGTTCATCCACCTCTTACCATTTCTAACTGCTTTGGATGAAGAGCAGTTGGTTAGCCTGTATTCCTGTGCAAATGACCATGTAAGCCTAAATTGATAATCAAAATCACAGAACAAAGCCATTTTTTTGCTGCAGCTGTGGTAGGCTTAGCAATTCATCAACAGAGAAAAATAATCTCTGTTATCTCTGTTATCTATATGATAATCTGTTATCTATCTATGAAAGATAATCCCAGATCATCTCAAATGCCATCACATGGCACAAGCAAGACAATCAGATGATCAGACACCATCAGCATGGGTTTACGAAAGGCAGGTCCTTCTTGACTAACTTGATCTTCTTTGACAAAGTAACCTGCTTAGTGGATGAGGCAAAGGCTGTGGATGTTGTCTACCTGGACTTTCGTAAAGCCTTCAATACTGTTTCCCACAGCATTCTGTGGGTAAACTGGCTGCTCCTGGCTTGGATGGTGAGTATACTCTACACTGGGTAAAACCCTAGCTGGATGGCCAGGCCCAAAAAGTGGCAAGAATGGAGTCAAATCCAATAGCTAGCTGATCACATGTTTCCCAGGGATCAGTAGTGGGGCCAGTTCTGTTTAATATCAGGAATGTGATCTACTGAAGGACAGGAAGGATCTGCAGAGGGATCTGGACAACCTGGATCAATGGGCCAAGACCAACTGCATGAGGTTCAACAAGGCTCAGTGTTGGGTCCTGCATTTGGACCACAACAACCCCATGCGACGCTACAGGATTGAGGAAGAGTGGCTGGAAAGCTGCCCAGTGGCAAAGGGCCTGGGAGTGTTGGTTGGCAGTCACCTGAACATGATCCAGCTCGTGCCGAGGTAGCTAAAAAGGCCAATGGCATCCTGGCCTGTATCAGCAATAGTGTGGGCAGCAGGGCCAGGGCAGTGGTCATCCCTCTGTACTCAGCACTGGTGAGGCTGCATCTTGAATACTGTGTTTGGTTCTGGGACTCTCACTAGAGGAAACACCTTGAAGTGCCAAAGCATGTCCAAAGGTCAACAAAGCTGGTGAAGGGCCTAGAGTACAAATACTGTGAGGAGTGGTTAAGAGAACTGGGGTTGAGTACCTTGGAGAAAAGGAAGCTCAGGGGAGAGCTTGTCACTCTCTACAACTACATGAAAGCAGAATGGAGCAAGGTGGAGGTCAGTCTCTTCTTTCCAAACTTTAGCAAAAATTTTACGTTCAGGGATTTCATGGTATAGTAAAAAAACCCAAAAATACACTGTTTACTGGGTCATATCTGAGTCATATTGTTAAACTGTATTTTTCATTAAAATTGTTGGAAATCTGTTCTTTTTTTATGAACCCATTCTTCTAGGCTTTATTTCATCTGTGCATAAAGATATTTCACAGCTGAGATGATAGTCACTAGAGTTATACTAGAACATTGAGATCCAGTTTGGTATCACAAAATAAATATTAGTTAAACAAAGAGTTAAAATTGTAAAATCTCACTGCTTTAATTTCTTTAAAAAAAAAATGTCTTTCCCATTTATTTATTTTATAAGCAATCAAGTTCTTCTCATAATATCACCTTGACTACATTGCAAGAGTTTAGGTGCGTGCAACAACTTTATAAAACCCTAAATGGGAAAAAAAAAAAATTACATGAATTATTCTTTCTACTACCCACTGCTGATGTTGCAATCAATATGTGATTAATCAGTAAATGTAGCTTGGAAAATACTAATGGGAGACGCAGTTGTACTCTCAATAGCTTTCTAGAGTCAGAAAGCTTTGAATTTGTATGACAAAAATAAGCACAGAATAACAGGAATTATGAGCGAAGCTGAAGGGATGGAAGACAGCAACATGTACACCTTAATTCTTCCTTTTGATTTATCTCATTTATTGTAGATATCTATAGTTGAGAGAGTTATCCTAGCTTATAAAGGGCATAGTTATGGGGCCTTTAAATTGTATATTATTGCATCCTAAAGAGGACACGCAAAATTGTCACACTGTGGTAGTCTCAATTCTCTTGACTAACAATAAACAGAGCCAATGCAATAGGCTACTGCATGTAAAATTCCATTTTAATTTTTCCTCATTCTTCGAGATGTCTTCTCAAATGTAAGCATTAACATTAGTAAGTACCTCTTACCAGTGCTAACTCTTTACATACCACTGAATGTAATAAAATTATAAATAACTGGATATATTATGACTTTACAGACATAGGGAAGGGGGAAAAAAAAGCATTTTAAAAATGCCAAAATTTCACATCATAGAAATGTCAGAATTCTTTTTATTTCTAGATCAAAAGATTATTTCAAACAGTTCCTTCCTAAGGAACAACTTGCTTTCAATGAAATGATACTTCCTGACTTAAAAAACTTTTAATTTTTCATACTTCTGGGTTGCTGTAATTGAGAAAACTCTTACTTCAAGCAACTTAGATACATATCAGGAAGGGATTTATGACAGAAGAGATCTCCTGAAAGCAGGTTTCAGAAAAAAAGTGAGTATTAATCATGGGAACAATAGAATTGTTTGTTTTTTCCAGTAATTGAATTATTTCCTTTAGGCAGGGAAGTCTAAGAGATTATTCAGTGGATGAGCTGTTCTAGATCAAACTTCAAAGATGGCTTTGGAAATAATTGTGAAAGATTAAGCTGAGGTGTTTTTTAGCTGGCAGAGTAGGCAGACAGCCTAACTGTTTGCATGTGTGCACTAAGGACTCATTGGTAAGGGATGTTGTTTTATCACTGTAATCTTAATTCCTTTAGAATTTATTATCACAAAATCATGACAACAATTTGGCCTGAGTCATGAATTAAAGTAAATGTATTTATTAAAAGACATTCATCCTTGTTTAATTTTTCACTATGTTTCTCAGCTGTCTTACAGCATTTATGTCTGTATTCTTCCTTATAAATAAATCCACATTAATATAAAAGTGATGAGGTAATTTAATGGTATACTCTGTTTGCATATAGCAAGGTAAGCAATACCTAAGTCACTGTCTCTTTCAAGACATGAGGGGTAAAATCCTTGCATTAAGGTCAATGAGAGTTGGGACAGGATCTCACCCAGTTACTTCAACAAGTCTTTAATGAATTTCCTATCCCATAAACAGGATGGTTAATATAGATTGTTCAGAAACTAATTAAGGGGCAAGACAAGTGACTGTGTCATGGAAAGCCCAAGTTACCTATGACAAAAAAGTTAGTAACTACTGCAAAATTCCCGTAGACAGCACCTGCTCAGCAGTTCTCAGACTTGGTCTCTGCAACCTCACTTTTCTGCTCCTTTTAGTTCACACAGCAAGGTCAAGAAGTAACCAAAGTGGCCCATGCAGCCTACAATGTTGATTGGAAATGGCTTTTCCTTTATTTATTGCTCCAATCTATATCCTGTCCATAAAAATAAGGGGAAGTCAGACTCTGAAGGTGCAAAGGAGCTAAGTGGTTTTGCATTTGTGCAAGTATAGAAGAACTTTTAAACATTATGCATTTTATTAACTTGATAAAAAAAAAAAAAAAGAGAAAGAAAAGAATAGACTAGTATATAGAATACTGCTATAATCCAGCCGAGGTATATTCTTTGTCTCAAGGTGTCTGTAGGACTTTTACTTTTTTCAGTGGCTTCATGAATTTACCTTATTGCATGTTGCCCAGGTAACTTTCAGTTCTCTGAGTCATTATTTTTCACACCCTGGACACTATATGTCTAACATACACAACCAGAAACATTTTGTCCCTAGTTAGTTTTATTGATGGAAGTAGACCACACATAAATTTTTCTATGGAATTAAGTGTTGAATTAAATACAGCTTGCTTCTGTTGCTAACCTGGGGTCATAAGGTGACATCTCACCATTCTTCAGAATTTGTTAATAGTCTGTCATATTTTCATAATATCATCTGGCTTGGTTGCAGCTTCCAAGATAATTTCCTGTATGACTGAATGGGAAACAAATACTGAAAACTTTGTACTCACAAAGCTCAGTTCTGATAAGTGAAAGCTAAGATCTGTATTTCTTAAAACTCTCCTACAAAAGCAAGTAAACCAAACTCAAACCCCAAAGTAGAAGAGGATTAAAAGTGCACTTCTGTAAATTCTTAAATAAACAACAGGAAATCATGCAGCAAAAGTGAGCGATCCTTCCTCCCTTAGAATGTCTTTTTTCTACTTCTGCCTTTCCTTCTAGCAAAAGGCTGCTGTTGTCCAAGCTGCCCAAGTCACTGAGTGCAAAAGATCAGACAGAAATGCAAAGTGAATTTGAGGACCTAAGCCTCAGTAAATACATCTTTGTGGAAACACATACATGCTCTCCAGCAATCAGTTCATATTCATGCTCTTTGCCAGCTTTTGCTGTTTCTGTTGAGAAATTGAATTGTGAGTGGCAGGTTTTGGACCATCAGCAAGGTGCTTGAGACAGTTTTGCACTACTTTGTTTTCTGGATTTACTTTTTAGAAGCTCTTTAATTTATTTGATGGATAGGCTAGGGTCATTATTAACCAACCCAACAAATGACTAGCTGCTCAGCTTCTTCACAAGTCATAGTGTATTTATGGATATTCCATTATTTCAGCTGAAATCAGGCAGCTTGTGTACTTCTTTCCAAATATTGACCAGGCTCTGACTGTACTCTGGCCAGCTGGCTGCACATCGAATCACGTGGTTGGACTGGCAGTTTGGAGCAATCTATGAGGAAAATGAGGGGAGCTAAATGCTGGATTAAACAACACTGCTGTAATCTGGCCTGTACCTTGAAGCATCTTGGCTTTGGCTGCTCACGCAGAGGAGACAGGATGTGAGGGGAACCTGATACCACCAGCAGTCACAGATATGGGGCTGACTTCAGTTGGTCATGCATTTTACTAAAACCCAGATGAACATCAGTGTACCACATGTCATCTTTCAGACCACACTTTTCCTAGACAAGATCTGATTACCAAGAATGAATAAAAAGTTAACACAGCAGGAGAGCATGCACATGAACTCCTCTGTGTATGCAGCATTATTGGTAATCTCCTCATGGAAAATCTGGCTTGGAGCTGTTGTGAAAACAAAACAAATATTAGCAGTAATTAGGAGACTTGGAGAGAGAATTATTCACACCAACAAAGCTATCTCTCAGGGCTCATATAAGACAGTCATAAACACTGCTGACTGCAGCCAACTCAACAAAACAGCAACCAAAACGGGGAGAAAAACAACAGGCAAGAAATCAAGCTGGAAAACTCAGGCACAGCAGGAGGCAGAGTTGGAGAGCACAGAAGGTCCTATGCTGCACCACAGGCAGCGACTGAGCCGTGAAGTTATGTTTAACATTCGGCAGTGGATCTCACGCCCCTGTAAGAGTTTGTCCCATGCAGCAACCCTTGCAAGACCCAGCAGCCCTCAGCAAGTTGCGGTAGAGACATTAACCACTCTCTCACAGGGGAAGGACTGTAGCTTATGCCACCAGCTTGCTTACTGTTGTAAATACCGGGTGGCACATTGGGTAGCTTTGCTTACTATTTACCACTGTCTGAAAGTGTCATGACATGTCACAAGTGGGTACAATAAGTAAAAAATACAAGTTGCAGAAAAGATTCAGATAATTTTTGTTCCACGACAACTATCAATCAGTCTATGATCTATAAGAACGTTTAGATATTGCATTTAAAATAAAAAACTTGTTATGGAATTTCTATACTGACCTACCCTATGCAATTCAGCAGGAGTAAATTAGATGTCATGAACAAATTCAGATCATCAAGCAGTCAGGGGCTTCTCATATCTATGTAGAAATGCAGATGAAAATTTGAAGCTGCAGCATAATTCAGTTTTCAGTATCATATCTTGAGAGCTGTAAAATTTGCCTACTACTTCTCATTAAAGCCCTTCAGAAACTTTTGTTTAGTTGCATAAGGAAGAGGTGGAAAGATTTTCCCTTTCACTCTGTAACCACAGTAAGTATGGAAACTTATAAGTTTGGAAATTTAGAATATACAGTGCATATACTCTGCAAACACACCATTCTGGATCAAACTCAGCACTTGCTATTTTAGGGCTGATGGCATTCATTCCCAAAGGTCCCCTTCAGGGTTGCATCTTGTACAAACTTGGGAAGGAGACAGTTCCTACTGTGAAAGATTTACCAAGTAAAAATGAGGTTAAAAGTCCAACCAGCCTTCTTAGTTACATCTGTCACAAAACTTGTTTCTTTGTTTTGTCTTGATTGTTTAGGAGGCAGAAGAGAAGGATGGATCAGTGGGGCTACATATGGACCAGCAAATAAGAGATGAAGAATTAAAAACGAAGTAAAAAAGCCTCCTACCAGCCTGGTCATGACTGTCAGCCTAGGCTCTGCTTATATAATGCCAGAACTGTGACTGAAAGACTTATTTGAAAGGCGGAAAAGATTCAATCACACAGCTATTTCCATGCTCCCAGGACATTCAAACCATCGCAGACAACGGATTTCAACACCCTGACTGATGTCCTCTGAGCAGTGTGAAAAGTCAACAAATTTGGACTTTCAAATTAAGAATGTTTCTCAGCAATGAGATATTAAAAACACTCCTGCTGTGTCAGTGCTTGAGATGCCATAAATACTTTACCAACTCAGATGTGACATAACTTTTTCTATAGCAGTAGGTCTACACGTCAAGTTTTATTAATTGCCTGACCATTTATGTAATCCTGTTGATTCAGGGGCTTTGTCTGTCTCTCTAGACCATTAAAACCCTTGGGAAATCAACAGTAAATTAATTAAGTAAACTTAATTACTTGTGCTGTTCAGTCTTTTTAATGTTACTTTTGTTTCATTACTGAATTTCCAAAATGCCTTGTACTAAGATTGTTGCAAATCTTTTAAAATTAAAAGTAGCTGGCTAGACAGTCTTCTAAGGAAGCAGGCTCTCCATTATAAACTTAGTTTTCCCTTCTTTGAAAAAGAATTCTCTAAGCAAATGGATTTGGTGTGATTTGTGTTTTTCTTCTTAATATCAGCTTGCCAATAGTATTTTGTACCAGTGGAGCCTCTAAGAAATGAGGTATTTGTCCTATCTTTACTGTACTCTATTTTATGCTTTCAGAATATAGAGTAAAAGCTGGTATCTTATTTTAATAAGAACTCTGTCAGCCTAATGAGACAAAGCTTTAGCTGAAGAATAATTCTGGAGCATGGTAAGGTATAGTATTTTAAGTGTAAGTAGAATATATGCCAATTTTTTTCTGATGTGTTCCTCTATCTAACTAGTGAATGATCAGCTAACAATCATGATGGTATTTACTGATGATTATATTCTGATTCCATCAGTCTTTAATTGAATATAGGCATACTGCAACTTGTATTGCAAGCAGCACTACTCGTTTTCCCACCAGCTGCTACCACATGCAAAGTTTAATATCTATGCCAATAGAAAAACATTGACTAGACACATATCCAAAAAGCAAGAAAACAGTAGAATTACCTGAGCTACAGTCTAAGCACACAGAACAATACCTGGGTTTAAAGGTTATGCTGAAAAAAAAGGAAATACAGCTTTCCCTTGTAGACCTAAAACTTTTGTCACTGAAGCATCTTGGCATGCAGTCATACAGTTGTCTGCCAGCACCACAGTGATAAAGCCTTTCAGTCTTGTGTCATTATTGCAGAAGGGTCAAGAAAAGTTAATACAACCTTTGTCAACCCACAGCAATGTTTCTGCTGTACCACTAGCAGGACATAGTGACTACTTGAAAAATTCTTAATGTCCCCCCAAAAAGTAAACCATTGAGAACATAAAAACAAAACAACAATGTCTGGATAACAGCTGGATCTAGCCTGTGGATCTTTTTTATGAGCAAAGCAAATCAAAGACAAAAATTATATATCAGACAGGCATTTGTCTTTATGGCTTCGCCTATGACACACTTTGATCACCCAGAAAGTTGTATGTATTTTACTGTAACTGTGCAGCAATGATGGTTCTGTAGACATTATGTATGTCCAACAACCACATGTGGGAAAATCCCAAAAATATAAACAGAATCCAGAATATTAATGGACTTTCATGTAAATAACTCTCAAGAAATGTCATATAAAATAGACATGACATCTGTGTGACTGAACACACACTTCATTAGAAAGTAGACATCACTAAATATATCATCTTTAATGACACCAATAAAAGTCCTGTTCATAATACCCAATGAGACGTGTTTAAACAAGAATTTTAGGCTTCTTTTACAATACTAAGGCATGGTTCTCTGTCTCAAAAGCAGCCCATATTACTAAAGTCAGACTATTGATTTCTCCTAATTGCTTGTACATTGAGAGAATAATGGAAAATGAAGGCTGAAAGGAGTTCAAACAGTAAAAATATTGAACATCTATTTATTGGCTTGGACTAAACTAAGTTAGAATGCCTCTGAAAGCTTTATCCAGTTACTTTAACTTCAAAAGGGATTTAATTGATTTCATAAAGCTATTCATGTCCCTCAACTATTATGCAGACAGTAAGTGCTTTACTGGAGTGGAACCCTGCTTGGCTTACTTGGTTAAATATACAGAAATGAGAGGAAAGCCAGAGATGCTGGTTTTTATGACCATTCAGCACCAAAAGTGTTTGGGCTTTCTCATATCATCCCTTTAAACTTTAAAAACCACTGAGTGAGGGATCATGCGATGAAGTCATTACATTTTAAGTACACTGGCAGCAGTTTCCATCTACGGATAGTGATTAGCAAAGTGAATAAAGAGCAAAATGTGTGGCTTATTGATCTTTTTATGGATGCTTTTCTGTATGTAGGAAAAATCAAAGCACATGAACATGCTTGCCCAATTTAAGCCAGAGGCAGAAACAAAACGTGGACCCAAATCATACTCTATTTAGACAGTGATGGTAGTTTTTTGGTTTGCTAGGGTTTTTTATCAAGATTAGAGGTATGGGTTATCTGAGGTTTTGTTTTTTCCAGCTCTCATGATGGGACTTCCAATGCAGCCTGAGGCCATTAGGCACTCAAGTGACAATGAATGTCCATATGATTGAAACCTCCTTTGAAAATCCTACTACGACTTTTTTCCATCTTCCCATTTGTTTTTAATACTCTGTGACTTTCATTTGAATTAACCAGGTCACAGAGGGATCCACTCCCTCTAAGTGATTACCAAACAATAGGAAAAGCAATACAAATATAATGGGTTTGATGCCTGTTAGAAATTTTCCCATCTGTGTATCATTTTAAAGCACAATATCTGGGGATTTGTCATGCCAAGAAGGGTGGCTCAGCACATCTTTGCACTATAGCAAGTAAACAACTAGAAAGCCATAGCAGGATAGAAAATACTATCTAAAAGGAAAAAAAATTATTAACCTTTGAAGGCCAGAACTGCTTTACACCTATGACTTTCCATACACCTTCTCAGAAAAGAGAAGATCTTGTCAAAACAGCACGAGGTTTAGCCAGCTTTACTGTGTTTGTAACATTTTAATCTGCAAACTAGATTTTTTTAATGAAAAAATTTTGGGCTAGAAGCAATTATGCTGTAGTTCAAAAGCTGCTGATGAAAGTGTCTATAAGCTGACATTTCTGTAAAGGCATTATAACAAAAACTATTTGGGCTTCCCCAGTTCTTCCAAATCAACATAGCCTTTTTCTGAACAACTTCTTCATAAACTATTTTTGTGTGTTGTACCCACAAACTTTAATAAATAAAAAAACCAAAATATGACCATTTTATGAGTCTCTTATCATGAGGCAAGAGAAACCCATACAGGAAAGCTATATGAGCCATGCAAGTATTAGATTGCTACTCCTTTTATAGCTCCTCTTTATCAGGCTGCTCAAAGGTACTCTGGATGTTGTTCTACAATCCTAAATCTTACATCTAAAAGTGTAGAATCAGTATGAGAATACTCTTGTGATCACTTGCACGTCTGTATTAAGATAATATTTTTCACTGCCACCAGAAGAATGAGGTACAGAGCCAAGTTCTATTCTCAGCCACTGGTGTAAATCCAAAGCATCCTCATCAAAACCAGTGAACTTATTCCAGATTTACACTCCTGGGCCTAAGACACAGTTCAAGCTCTCTTGCTTTAATATTCTTCAATTAAGAAGAATGTCTGGCTTTCCAGAACTCAGAAACTGTCAGCTTAACAACAAAAAAATCAATTTCTTTTATATTCTTTTCCTGAACACAGAGTGAAATTACATTGACTCCAGCCCCATGCTCCTGTTGCCAGAAAATAGAAGTATGTTAACAGCTATCTTTTGGTCCAAATTCATCAATTACTATTATTTTATCACCACCCCCCATCCCAAGAAATTCACTAACTGCATTTTGTACTCTCTACATTTTGTACTCTGAGGCTGACTCTCATGGAGAAGTTGAAGGCCGGTTTGTCTAACTCTTCCTCCTCTAGTCTACCAAAATACTGAGCCTGGTGTGTGTTAAATCATGTAGCATAATGGCTGTTCTTCCTCATTCTATGTGTGCAGTACATCCATAGGTACTCCAACAAGGCTATGGCTTTTGCCAGGAGGCATTTCTTTTCCCACTCTTGTTCATAATATCCAGGGGAAATGCACAAATTAGGAAGTAACCTTAGAAAGAATGATCATTAAGTGCATCCTACTACATCCTACTTAACAGAGAATCAGGGAATACAGAGAAGCTAGAATTTCCCTCTGCCCTTTTTTCTTCTACAAAAATACATGTATAGAAATGAGAACTTGGAAAAGTTTGCAGATTTAGAAAATCATCATAGGCATCCAGCCACAAAAAAAAATCTGTAAATGTGGGACGTGACAGTACAGGCTAGCCTAGAACAAAACTACCTCATTGCTAATAGAGGTCAAAGAGTTACTGCAATACAATAGTGTATCACAAACCTGTAACATTCAGCAAAGCGATCAGACCAGACAGGAAAGGGGTGCCAGCCAGAAAATGTGTGGGATCAGCAGAAAAGAAGCTGGATCACAGAGAGCATTGTTTAAAGGAAATAGCAAGACAAAGAACTAATCTATGCAAGCTGATGGAAATGAAGAACAGAAAACCAGAGTTTGATTTTATATAACAGAGGCGTTTATACTCACCTGCAGTATTGTGTGCAGTTCTGGTGTCCTCAACATAAAAAGGACATGGAGCTGTTGGAACAAGTCCAGAGGAGGGCCACGAAGATGATCAGGGGACTGGAGCATCTCCCATACAAAGACAGGCTGGGAAAGTTGGGGCTGTTCAGCCTGGAGAAGAGAAGGCTTCATGGAGACCTCCTAGCAGCCTTCCAGTATCTGAAGGGGGCCTATAGGGATGCTGGGGAGGGACTCTTCATTAGGGACTATAGTGACAGGACAAGGGGTAATGGGTTCAAACTTAAACAGGAGAGGTTTAGATTGGATATAAGGAAGAAATTCTTTCCTGTTAGGGTGGTGAGATGTGGGAATGGGTTGCAGGGAGGTTGTGAGTGCTCCATCCCTGGTGTTGTTCAAGGCTAGGTTGGATGAAGCCTTGGGTGACATGGTTTAGTGTGGGGTATCCCTGCTTATGGCAGGGGGGTTGGAACTAGATGATCTAAAGGTCCCTTCCAACCCTAACTATTCTATGATTCTATGAGTGGTATTTGGAACTGCTCTTCAGAGGAAATATAAAATCATTCTTCATACAGGAAAAAAACTTGTTTTAACTGTAAAATACAGCCATTTTCTAGACTGCAGCCCCCAGTTTTAGTAAGATTGCTGTAGTGGAGAAAGAAGTCCATGGAGTAGAACCTGATATTCCAGGCCAGGAAGCAGACACAGCAAATCGTGTATGTCCAAAAAGCACTGTGGAGGTGAATGAGGCAAGAAGAAGAAGGGGGATGCGAAAGGCATGCCTTGCTGATGGCATGCATGTCATTCTCTGGAAAATTCTAGTAAGGGAGCAGCACTGATCCAAGTAACTAACTTAGCAATTGCATCTCATATTCCAAAATAGCTCAGTAAATTAAGGACATTTTTTTCATTATTCTAGAGGGAAAATTGTATTCTCCATCTTAGCTTAAGGCAGGTCTACACTGAGGCCAGCTTGCGGGCCAGGTCTGGCCCACAAGAAAGTCACTGTTACCCACCAGGGCTGAGGCCTTTTGACGATGCACTTTGCAGCTTGTGCCAGTCAGACTATTTATGTCTCCTGTCTGCTGGCTGGCCCAGAAAAGAGTTCTGCCACACACTTGCCCTCCCAGAGGACTCGTATCTGCTGGCTGGCCACTTCCCTTTGCTTCTTCTTCCTCTTATCCCTCCTGGGCACCACATTGCATATTGTCTCACAGCCTGAGCTAACCAGAAAAAAGGGAGAGTTGAAGGTGTTGGAGTGAATGAACGAAGCTGGAAGGGCAGCAAGAGGTGTTTGGATGGGTGTTAGGAAGTACAAGTCATTAGCAGCCCCTGAGCTCATTTGAGTTGTAGCCTTCTGCAATAAATCATTAAAGAGGAAAAGGTGAAAACCATTTCTTGTGTCATAAGGATCCTTTCTCCTCTGTAAGATGGCCAGTTTGGTCTGAGAGAGAGGCTGGTGTTGGATAACACCACTGGTATAAACAGGAGCTTCTCAGAACTGCATGGAGGCTGCCAGGGGCACTGAATGATACTGAACAAGGACAAGGAAAAGAAAATGTTTTAACCAGTTCTTTTTCAGACATATGAACAACACTGATTTTGGGTAATTCCAGAAAGGAGCTCAAATACATTAAAGTATCAGTGCTGCCTGGTTCCAGGCAAGACAAGTGGAAACAGGATAATGCAAAAACCTGGAACATGGATCAGTATTTGCTTTTCCTCTTTAGAAGAAGAAATTAAGGCTGACATCCCTACCTCAGCAGCAGGGGAAGTGGAGCCAGTTCTTACAGCAGCATCGAGTTGAGTGAGGAGTTCAAAACTATACCCGAAGGGACTTGGAAACAACAGATTCAGAAGACAGATCCAGCTGCCTAGTTGGCAGAGCAGTCCTGAGTTGGTCTGTTGGTTTGCAGGTGGCTTTTTTGCTTCCTTGATTTACAGCACCTTGTTTTATTTGTTGCACAAGTACAGAGATGCCTTTTTTTTTTCTTTTACTGAATAAGGGAGTGACAGCATGGCAATCCCAGCTGATGGTGCAAGCCAGGTTTAGCACAAAGATTCCCAAAAGAGAGCTGCAAGTCCTCATGCCAGGACTCAGGTGAGTCTCTGAGTGGCCAGAGGCTGGCACTGACCTACCTGATGTATCCTGGATACTTCAGTGTATGCTGCAGGCCCCAACTCATTTTATGCTTTTACATTAGCTCCAAGTAACTTCTGCAAGGTCTACTCCATGGGCATGGCTAGGACTAGGCAACAGTACAGCATAGTCACAGCAGCTGGGAGAACAAATGGGCCAGGTATCTGCCCTCATACACAGCCTTGTGGGGTGTGGAGCAGAGGACAGAGGGAACCGGGAAGCCTTTAGGTGCTGGAGAGCAGTTGACTTTTATTATGGTCTTCCCAGCTATCACATAGCCCTCCAGAAAGAAAACTTTGGGAACCCCTATTTTAATATGTTTTGCCTCTTCCAGAGGAAAATGTTCACTGAATCAGGAAGCAACCTTCAGTGGGGTGTTTCCCGCCAGAGGAGAGCAAAGAGGAACCAACAGTGGGCAAGAAGCTGCCTCTGCTCCTCTGCCTGAAATAAGTGTTTCCAAGCTCGTGCTCACATCCCTGTGCCAGGGACTCTACTGGCTGAGGCTAACACACCTAGAAGGAGAGGTCACACAGTACAGCCAGCTGCCAGCTAGCCAAATGCATTTCACAGCATTTAAGCCCAAGCATTACTTAATATCTGTTGCCAGGAGCCACCTTGTCTGTGCTGACATCATCTGGTCAGGCTTTTTACACTTTCTAACAGAAACTATGACACACTCCAGCAAGAACAGACACTCGATGCCAAGAAACAGACAGTGTAACTCAGGCCCCCACATGGGTTTGCATAATTTATTTCTAATGCAGCTTCACTTTTACAACTTTTGAAAGAATGCGTTTGAGACCAAAACTTTTCATACACAGATTTTTGTATCAAAGAGCACTGAAAGTTTTGAAAACATATTCAATAATTTCAAGTTTAAAAATCAAATATTTGAGAATGTGTTTCTCTGATAATAGAATCACTTTCCTGTGGTAAGTACCCTATTTAAACATGACCCTAAGTCATATTTTTATGACAGTGCCTTTGTACTGTCAAAAAGGTAAGAACCCCATCAAAAGGGTTGTTAACAGCTGAAATCTCTGTCATTCATATGCTGTCAAAGAAGGAAAAAAAAGTATTTACTATGACATTGTTGAGTATTAAATCAAGGAAATGTTTGATAGCAGAAGGCAATTGGGAAAATAGCTTATTTTGTCTAAAGCTATATGTAATTTTACTAGTAACTCAGAGCCATCTGGAACAGGGGAAAAATAGCATAATAGAATTACATTTGAGCTGATGACTTTCATTTTTCAAACAGGACAGCAAAGGTCCATTGCTGCTTGGTACTGTTCCACGTACTTCCTCAGAATAAAGAGATGCATGTCAATTAAACACAGCAAAACAGTAAGACCATACATGTGGGAGCTCAAGAAGAAGGAAAAGGCATATTTTCACATTACAGCAGAAAGGTCCAGAGGTTAGAAGACTAGTTTTTCTGATTGTGTCTAGAATCTCTTCCAAAGCTAGAGATGTCCAGCAAAAGATTCACATGGAATATGCTGGATTCCAGATCCGCATGTCAGCAATTTTATTTGGGTAGCAACTTTTTTAGTTTTCAGTAAAAGATAGATTGTGGTTGAGGGTGAAGATGAAAATCCAGGAATAGTATAGGAAATAGCAAAAAGCTTATGAGCAACCTTCAAGAGACCAATGGAAAGAGAGGAGCTAGCAGTATATTTAAGGAAGTGACAGACTACTGTTGCCTGTCACAGCAATGTCTGTAGTGTCTTCTCCCACCATTTTCCATGTGCCTTATCTCAGGAACTGGTTTCTACATCATTTTTTGAATCAGCAGCATTACCCCTCTGCTGAATATCATCAAAAAAGAATGTAAAGGAGGGAAAGTGCCAGCAGCAGTATTGTTCTCCAGCAAGAGGGTAAAGGTCCTTTGGAAATGTGAATTTATTTACAGAACAAGTAATTTTTGCCAAAAGACCATATTGACTTGGCCCAGTAAGAGTATTTTTATAGAAGCTTATACTGTATCATTTTCCTATGCTAACTCCTTAAGCCTTTACTTCAAAATAATGGCAGTTTGAAAAAATGAAAGTGTAAATGAATCAAAGAAAAATACCCACAATATATTTCTTTTTCTCTAAACCAGAAGATGTTATTTAGTGATAGTAAAAATAACAATATGAGGCAAGGATGTACTGTTTCTGCCTCCTTCATAATCACTGTAGTAGTGCATGTGTTTCCATACACTTCATAGTGGAGGGAAAAACTAAGAAAAGCATAGTGGGAGAGCAATGCACAGCCTGTAAGAGCAATGATAATCTGTGGAATTCATTGCCTACAGTTGTTAGAGATTCTGAATATGTTCCTCATTTGAAGTTTTATTTGAAGTTTAATGGTTTGGATACGCCTTGTTCTAAATATACGTGTGTTTGTACTTGCTCCCAAGGTTACCTGTATTTTATTTTTAAAAAAAGATTAATATTAAATACTTTCAGACTGATCTAAAAGTCATTGAACTTAATGGAAAATTTCCAAATTACTTCATTGGTCTTTAGATTACATCTTTAGGGAATTGTCTTCTTAAAACTGAGATTACCGGGCCCTTCTAGGGTATAAATCAGTTATTGACATTAATGTAGTCAGAGTGATTTATAACAGCTGAATATCTGATTCTATCTCTGGTGAGCCCAAATTTTCCAAAAGCTGAATCACTGTAATTGCCTTGAGTATTTTAGCCATATGTTATTTTCCATGGACCACAAAATGGCTTTCAGTGACAACTACAGAATTTGTTAAGACCTTACAAAGTCTGCTTTGGGTAGCCTTGTTGATACCTGCTGAGCTGCTATGTTTGACTACTGCAGATTGACAGGGCTACTGATTCACTTGTGGAATTGCATAGGGAATAAAACAAGCACTTTGTCCCAGTCACCAATGTAACTTCTGATGCTATGTAGATTTCATTTACCCAGAAATGCTACTCTGGAATAGCTCCACAGCAGATACATCTCTGCAGTAGAAATAAAAAATCCCAAGTAAAGGATTTGCATTTTATATCTAGTTATAACATTTTGAAAATCTACATTAAAATTCATCTCTTTAAAATGTAATGTTATTACTGAAAAAGCATAATAGAGTTGACATGCACTACTCAATTTTAGAAATAAAAGTATTTCAGATTAATTCATATTGATTCAGGTCTTTCTGGCATTTATATATGAAAATTCCTAAAAGAACCACTTAAAATAAGAATAAACTGAATTTCTATGTTAATAATTCTGTCCAATTCTGTGTTTGTAGACACAGCAGTAATTTTGAATAATTGAAATCATAGCTGTAATGTAAGGTAAAAGATCCATCCATCCAGAGAACCACACATACATCGTACATACACTATTTTCTTGCCAAAAGAGTATGAGCGCATGTAATGTTCACCTAAATATATATTAGTACAAATAGGATCACTGAGCCGGAGAAATAATGCTGTGTTTTACGTGACATTCTTTAAAATAGTTGTACTTCTGCTCAGCACAAAAAAAAAAAAAAAAAAAAAAAAAAATATCTGAACAGGGTTAAAACTTT
>NDXB01016954.1:72645-100513 GCA_002631895.1 Agapornis roseicollis
TAATAGAATAAAAAAAAAAAAAAAAAAAAAAAAAAAAACTAGAAAGGAACTGTTGGATTCTAGTTTTGAACTTCACATGTATAACAGCATCAGAAATAGCTACCACATTTAAACTAAATAAGAAAAACCTCTACATTAGCTAACAGGCATATTTTGTTTATTATACAAGCGTAATATTACCTTGAGCTATCTTCCAGTTTTGAAGACCATGTTTTAGGAAACATCATCCTACCTTGCTTCTGCATGGAAGTTATGAGAACATGCTAAACTGTGCTGTATATACTGCTGACTTTCCCAGCTCCAAATGTTGTTCCAGGTCTTTCATATTCAACATGATGACACAAAATATTGCATATGCAGAGCAGAGTTACATGTTTGTTTTCAACTCCCCTTCCTTTGAGATGGCAATATCCAGCACTTTATAAACTGCAGGAATTTTAAAGTTTTGTGGCTTGAAGTTTAATAGTTCCCATCTAGGAAAAGTCTTCATTCTTTTCAAAAATGACATGCTCTGCTCAACTCTCATAGATTAAATTGCAGAAGACTTGCATATGTAAGTTGTTTATAAGTCCAAAGTATTTTAAGAGTGAATAGCTGGTGCCTATTTGCTTCCCATGCAAGACATTTCATTAAAGAACAAGGTAAGTATTTGCCTATAGGAAAAGAAGATGAAGAATTGCTTCATTCCTTTCTGCTGTCACTCAAACAGATACACAAATAAGGTCTGATCCTTCGCTCCTGCCACATCCTTTTGTGATAAGAACACTTACATGAGTCATTAGCAGGCAAAAACCCAGAATTATTTAGTGCATCCCTCAGGATGTTCGAAAACATGCCAGGAGTAGGTTTGGCTTTCTGCTCTGGAAGCAGAACGCTAACTTCAAGCCGCTTTTCTCACCCCCTCCCTTCATCATGTCTGGTAAAGGACTTGTCCTTAACTGCAGCTTCTTGCTATTCCAGATGGTAACTTCTAAAGTACACAATAGGAAAGTGAGAACACAATTCTTACATCTTCACTGATGTTGTAAGATTAAAAGTCTTCACATTAAAGACATAAAAATACCAGTTCAATGACAGTAGTAAGTTTTGAAATGGATAATACACTTTTAAAGGATTATGTATTTCTTACGGGTCTAAAACAGAATTGTGATACAACTTTAAAGCTGTACAGTGGCTCAGAGCCAAATTCTCAGCCAAAGTTGAACAGCATAAACTAAATCTCAAGAGCATATGCAAGTTGCTTTATATTTCTTCTGGGCCTTTTCAGAATTTCTCCTATTCTAATCAACAGGGGTATCAGTCAGGATTATGATACAGAATCACTAATGGTGCAGCTGAATAGAGCCCAAAAATCCCCTAAGGAATGATTGCTTTTATAGAAAATGTTCAAAACAATTGAGCTATCTTAAAATGACAGAATTGAAGCAAATATTGCACTATTACCTAGTTTTCAGATGTAAAACTTTACAAGGAAATCAAATGTGAATATCCTGTCCAGTGAGAGACTCAAATACTGTGTAAGAAGGATAAATCTGGAGATCTCAAATGCAAACAAAACAGCTGCATGGTTTTACTTTAAATCATAGTCTTTAAAATTTATCATTGCCTTCTTTGGCTGGCATGAAATGGCAGGTTACTGAGAAATTGTGATAAAATGCACTAAGGCATCACTGTGTAGGGTATTCATAGCAAGTGTTCCCTTATTTGAGAGATTTAACCTATATTAGCATAGGATGCCTCAAGTAAGCAATGAAAATGTTCAGATTAGCACAGAAAGAGCTCTCTATTACACTGCTGCCTCTTGCTCCGTTTTTTTTTCCGGTTTGTGAGACAGCATAAGCAAGGTATGTTACACAGATTTCCTAGACTGGGAAGGACAGCTTCTTTGCACTTCCAGTGTGATACTTCTTGTCATTGACTTACATTTCTTTAAAAGGGTGTACTTACCCCCCACATTCCATCTGTAGTTATCCAGCTTGTATTTCCATTTTGTAGAGATACCGATGATTCTCTATGTTTCATTAGGGAGTCACAAAGCTATTTTCTTCTTAGTATTCTCTCTTTTCAATTTGCTCTATACTGCCATCAAAATTTTTATTGTGCTGTAAATTCACAGAGGACAGTGAAGATGCCTGAGAACTGGAAAAGGGCATTAAAGTATCCATGTGTCCTGGGTTCAGCAGTAGCTTCGATTTTTCTCCTTCTTAGTAGCTGGTGCAGTGCTGTGGTTTTGACTTTCAGTCTGGGAACAACACTGATAACACCAATGTTTTTAGTTGGTGCTCAGTAATGTTTACGCTGACCAAGGATCTCACGCTCTACCAGGGAGGAGGGGAAGCCAGGAGGAAGCAGAGACAGGACACCTGACCCAAACTAACCAAAGAGGTATTCCATACCACAGCACATCATGCCCACTATGTAAACCGGGGGAAGTTACCCAGAAGGGTTACCCGGAAGGTATCACTGCTCGGGTTGGACTGGGTATCAGTCAGTGAGTGGTGAGTGGTTTTGTTCTCTCACCTTGTCATTTCCCTTATCATTATTATTATTAGTGGTAGCAGCAGTGGTTTGTGTTATACCTTAGTTACTGGACTGTTCTTATCTCAACCCGTGGGAGTTACATTGTTTTGATTCTCCTCCCCATTCCTCCAGGAGCAGGGGGAGGAAAGGGGGAAGTGAGCAAGGGACTGTGTGGTTCTGGGTTGCCAGTTTGGCTTAAACCATGACAACATGTTTTTTAAAAAAGGAAAAAGAAATAACCCAAGGAGCTGCAGCCTAACTTCAGAAAAAATATGAAATTAAAAATAATAGGAAACAATTTGTAAATCCCTAAAAAATAAAAAATAGTTAAAATCAATTGCTTTATAAAATGTCTTGCTAAATTAGTGTAATCTCTTTCTTTGGCAGGGTAGGTAGTAAGGTGAATAGGGGACAGTAGTGGATCTTAACATTTGAAAGACCTCTGATGCTGTCTTTCATGACTATGCTATAACATCGTTAAGGAAATCTGATCTAGCTAGAATAACCTAGAAATGGGTATAATATGATGGAAAATTTATCTGAAAAATAGTAATCAGAGAAGAATATTTTATTTATGGCTTGTCAAAGATTTGTTCTCATCCAATCCAATCAGTATTTTAATTAATAACTTCGATTTGGAGTAGAAATTTTACTGATAAAATGTGTGGAAGACATAAAACTCTAAAGATTTGCAAGAGCATTACAGTTGAAAATAATGATGAAATGGTCTGTAAAGCCTGATACAGCAGAAGTGAAAATGAAAAATGTTCTAAAAAAGGAAAAAGCAGTAGAGACTGGAAAAGCTAGATTCAGAGGCCTTAGTTGTTCACAAAGGAAATATAAGGCAGTAAGAGCGATAAAGTTTTTCTATTTAGAAAAATGAATAGATATATAGATAGATAGGTAGATAGATAGGTAGATAGACAGGTAGGGTAATTCCTAGGTTCTACTCACAAAGCACCTAAGGCAGGGCACAGCAGGTGAAAATTTGAGTGGAGGAAGCAGAAGGAAAACTTGTGCTGGGCCAGGATTAATCCTTCAAGAAAAAAGTGGATAGTTTGGGACAATCAGATCAGAGTAGCAAGAACACTGGGAGATTTAACAAATGATTGATGAAAAAATTAGTTTTGATTACTCTAAAAAGACAGAAAGAAAACAGGATAACTTTTTTCCAGTGCATTAGAAAATGCTATAGGATTGTAACCAGCTGTTTTCCATGGCAAATCAGCTGTTCTGCTTCAGACTCAACAGCTATGCAGAACAAATTTACATGATTTCTAAAGAGGAAGATCTGGTGTTGAACATAAAGCAAAAACTCCAGCCAGCAGGTGGGTAAAAAAAAATAAATATAAAAGGCTGCCAGACTGCTCTAGAAAATCGTCAGAGATATTTAGCAGGTTTGCTTTGCATATGCTCAGAATTCCTCCGTACAGAACTCTGGACTAAAGTCTCTTCTGATGTCTCCTGAATGATTTCTGTTATCCTTAGACTTTCCAGTGATGATTGTCAATGTCTATGCAAGGTTATGAAAGCCAGTTGAATATTAGTTTTATTTGTGAAAGACGACCAACTCAGCTGACTTAGACCAGGGCTGCTTCTCAGCAAACACATGGGTGCAGCCATCGGTTTTGTAGGGTAAGACAGGTAAAGGGAGATGGCCAGACTGTGCCAAATAGCATTGTGGAAGTGGTCTGGCCTTGGTAAGTGCTAACTTGCTAGTATAAAATTAGCCAATATTTCTTGTATGTCATGAATTTAACCTATGCAGCAGGATCACTTTAATGTAAGCACTGGCTTTTTGTCAGAAAACAAAGAAATTATTAGTCTACATTAGATCTTGCAAGTGACTTTCCTAACAAAGAAGTGTCTATATTTGATGTGATGAAGAAGAAATCTAGATGGACAAATTATCACAAAGAACTTTGGCTTGAAAACAAGGGCAACCAACCTTACTTGAAGATACAGTCAAATAAAGTGTTTCTTCCTTTGTCTCACATCAAGCACATTATTTTGCATATATATATGTCTAATATTGATTCTTACAGATTGATAAATATATGCATACAAAACTATTAAAATTAATATCAGATGGATTAAGTTTAAGATACTTTCACTGTTTCAGAAACCCTAATGTAGTTATAATAAATCAGAACATGTTAAATGCCTCACAGCAGACTTGAAAATATCTACCCTTTCCTCTTACTGCTGCTACATGCCTTCAGCATCCTCCAGTACTAAGGGAAAACCACTTTGTTACAGGATCAGAAAACTGTAGAAAACAGCTACCACTTGCCATACTACTACAATGTTCTTGGGAAAGAAACAAGAAAAGTTTTGCATGATAAAATCAGCTAAGATTGCTTTTTTCATACATGGAGGAATATTCTGTGATGCTTCTAGATGACATAGCACAAATATCCACATTGATTTAATCAGATATTGCAAATGTTACAAGAATGGTTTTCAGAGTGCTGTCTTGTTTATTACCAGGGTTCATTTGATTGTTATCTGTTTTTAAAAGCTCAAAATAAATACGTAATTTCATTTCAGGACAGCTTAATCTTCAGAAATGTTCATATGAGGTATCTCAAAACAATTCATAAGCAAAAATAAGATTTTATGGCATCCAAGCTTTTGCAACAAATTCTGTATAACTAATGAACGTGAAATACATGTAAAATCTGTTCAACTCTTCATGTTCATTTGCATGAACTCTTGTTTATTTCAAGGGATATATTTGCAACCATTACTGTGGAGTATTTACTTCTTTATTTTTCTAAACTGACACTGTATTGCCCTTCAAATCAGCGAAAATGAAGGCTGTACTGGAGTACAGGAAGCCTACTGTTAGGGAAATGTTTTCCCATTGTCTCTGCATGTGCCAAGTTCAATACATCTTCACCTTTCAATAATATAAAAACAAGTCCCTTAAAAGTAAGGGCTTGCAGGGGCTAACCCGATGGTCTAATCCTTTAGTGATTTCCATTGTTCTTCTGGCAGTAGGAAGAGAGATTAGTTTTCTAAATAGCTCCCTAAATCAGATGGGTTTGGGAGTGTCACGAAAAAAAGGAAAGAGAGGAGTGAGTGTGAGGTAAACTCTACACAGGGAAAGTACTTCTCTTTAGTAAAAAAGAAATGATGGAAATACATAGCCAAAAATAGCAGTCACAGGAAAGTGCTTTCCAGAGACAAAATTCACAGCCATATTTAACTATAATCTGATAAATACCACTATGTTAACATGATTTTAAAAACATCATGTGGAGACCATTTTAAGTAGCATTACTTGCTGTCGTTTTAGCAGATTAACTTCATGAATTATTTGTATGAATAACATGGAGGTGGTTGTGTTTCAGAGCAACTAAAATATTTCTCTAAGTGATACTGAAGATAGGATAATTTATATATAGCATATATCTCAGCTTTAGTAGGAATTTTGGCACCTCTTTCCTGAAGTGAAATAGGGGAATAGTCTTGGAAATGAAATAGGAGAATGTGGCCTAGATGAAGCCATTATAGGGTAATGCAAAATTCATTTAAAAACAGTTTTCAGACAGAAGATTTAAAACATTCAGTATCAGGATGGAAGCACATATTCAGTGGGATAATGTTATATTTCCAGCTCTGGTCAGTATTTTCATCCTAGTTATGGGTAAAACTGTAAATAAACACATCAACAGCCAAGAGAGAGCTGAATGACAGGATAAGAATCTAAAATTCTCCCAACACATTGGAGAAGTGGTCTGAAAAAAAGCAAGGTGCAATTTAATAAAAACAAGGGCAATTTTCAAGATTTTTGTAGCAATGAACAGCTTGGTGGGCAACAAGTAGCTTAACAGCAGTTTAAACAGGCACAATCTAAATATAGCCTAATGTCACACTGCTGCAAAGCAGAACAAATAATATTACAGGGTACTTGAGCAGAAGAGAGTGGTGACACATGTGAAGTAAACCTTCTGTTCCACTCAGAATTGATGTGGCCCTCAACCGAATTATTGTGTTCTTTTTATTTTTTTTTCTCTTATCATAAACCAATTGGATAGACTTAAAAAATATTAGCTATGAGAAAAGCTTTGAAGAAATAGTTATTTAGCTTAAAGAAAAGGAGCTTGAAGGAAAAACTCCTAACAGTTATGAAATGTGCAAAATACTGTTGCAAACAAACAGGTACCTTATGATATTATAATAAGACTAATCACACTGAAAGAGATGTCAGTCTTCCTGTCTGTTGGCAATAAAGGAAATCTAACTTAAATTAGGATCCTAATTTTCTTGTGAAACACTAAGAAAAGCAAGAATAACTTCAGGTTCCACAGATGTAATGCATCTAATACATTTCTATTCCAGCATAACCTTTATCTGTTGGTCTGAATGAATGGTTTAGTTGGTAGTTTAATTTCCACATAGGCCGTTTATGTCCTGCTGCAAACCAGGTCAATGGCTGCCACAGCTACTTGGTTGTAACAGATCAGAATCAGTTTTATTTTCCATTCAACTAAGGGAAAAAAAGATAAGAAAACAAACAAAACCCAACTGCCTACTTCTCTATATCAGAGATCCTTGATTATCCTCTCTGGATAACAGCTTCACCTTTCATCCACTCCCCCTTTTTCTGACCTAAAAGATTTTCTATTTGCAAGTTACAAAGCAAGCCCCTACACTGATTCTCACCACCTCTATTTGTCCTTTTATTCCTTAGATCCACAGGTTTCAGACTCATGAAATGCAGATGCATATATTTGCACTGCTAGTTGTATTAACAAGCCTGCTAAGGCTACAGTTGTTGAAAATCCACTCATGAAACTCAGGTTATAAAACTCAAGAACCCTAAAATGTTTTTATCTTCCAGAGTACTCTCCAAGAGTTTCATTTTAATGCACTCATTGAAATATTTAGCCAGATTGGCCATAAGAACTGCTGTCCTAAGGAGCTCCAGGTCTTCCTCTGCTCATATCAATTCTCTGACCATAGGATACACATAATACACCATCAAGGTGGATAGCTACATCCATAGTAGGGCTTAAAATTCATTAGATATCACAGGGGCTCCGTGTGTCCTACAAGGAAAGTGTGGAAGCTAGTGGGCCCATAAGGTGTGAAAAAAACAGGCCATACTTAGAACTCTGAAGTTACAAGGCTATTCCAGTAATTTTTCGTTATGTATGTGTTACATGAATATATAAGCCATTTCATATATGAATTTAATTTTTAAGGCCTTTTATAATTTGACCAGTCTGTGGTATCAGATATAAATCCATTTCATGTACTTAGCCTCTTTTTTCACATATTCACCTCAAGTTAATCCATGACATCTCCTGGTTTCACAAGTATCAACTCATCTCAGTTAAAAATTACTGGACTACATCAGAACACAAGACCTAATCAGTTACTGGCAAATTATAGAATCATAGAATAGTTAGGGTTGGAAAGGATCTTCAGATCACCTAGTTCCAACACCCATGCCATAAGCAGGGACACCCCACACTAAACCGTGCCATCCAAGGCTTCATCAAACCTGGCCTTGAACACTGTCGGGATGGAGCACTCACAACCTCCCTGGCCAACCCATTCCCGCATCTCACCACCCTAACAGCAAAGAATTTCTTCCTTATATCCAATCTAAACCTCTCCTGTTTAAGTTTCAACCCATTACCCCTTGTCCTGTCACCACAGTCCTTAATGAAGAGTCCCTCCCCAGCATCCCTATAGGCCCCCTTCAGATACTGGAAGGTTGCTAGGAGGTCTCCATGCAGCCTTCTCCAAGCTGAACAGCCCCAACTTTCCCAGCCTGTCTTTGTATGGGAGATGCTCCAGTCCCCTGATCATCTTCGTGGCCCTNTCCATGCACTCCAAGCTGAACAGCCCCAACTTTCCCAGCCTGTCTTTGTATGGGAGATGCTCCAGTCCCCTGATCATCTTCGTGGCCCTCCTCTGGACTTGTTCCAACAGTTCCATGTCCTTTTTATGTTGAGGACACTGGAACTGCACACAATACTGCAAGTGAGGTCATCTCAGAAGGTCGAGCAAAATTATCAAATCAGAAAAATACTACTAATAATTCCTAGGAGAATACTCTTTAAATGACACAGTTTAGCACCCATATTCAACAAACCATAACAGAGGCTTTTACAAAGTATAGTGCTATGCATTTCAATGATTAGTCATTTGGGAGTGTTGAAAGTTGCTGTTATGACTTCATAAGCCATCTTCTTAGTATACTTGACAGATCTCATGAAAGATCTCACTCAGGAAGACAGACTGGATAAAGTCTATGACAAAAATCTAAACATCCTTAAACAGTGTCCTCCGAAAAGATTGTCTTATCAATGGGAATGGTGAAGGTGGAATTCAGAGCCATGTTATCAGAGCAGGGAAGGAAATCTTGTTTTGAAGTAGAAACTCTTGCAAGGAAGAAAAAATATTCTATTATTTAAGAAAAATGAAACAGTGCCCAGCCCTTAAATAGGCAATAACATCACTGAAAAATTATTTTTATGGGAATAAGTTATAAGAAAACACACCTATCCTGCAAGGCATAATAAGTACAGTGGAAAATACTAGCAATTTAACTACAGTGTTGCAATTGGCACTACTACCAGCTATATTCCAAGCACAGCATAGAGAGGAAACATGGATTTTTCCTCTACTGAAATGACCCGTGTCACTTTCAGCATGGAGATATGGAGTGGGGAGGGAAGATGTGGAAGCTTTAAATCCAAGAGAGACATCATAGGCTCTCCATCATGATCATTACACACATGCAGAAAGACAGATATTAAATAAATCAATCAGAACAAACCAGTCTACCCCTTGCCTCATAGAAAAGAGGAAGTATTTGAGAGGGCAGCTGGAGCTGATCCCTCAGTGAAAGCCTCCAGCTCTCCAGCCCACCATGTTTCACACTCCACAGGTTCTGCCACAGTTTCACAGACACAGAAGCTTCTCCAAGTCCTAGAAGGAAACTGTACTCAAGCAAAAGAAACCTGTCAGTAGCAGCAAGGCATCAAAAGACTGATTCAATCTTCAGTGTATGAGCACAAGTTTGTGTTTCAACCATTATCTTAGAAGTGAAGATTGCACCACAACTGTAACATATATACATTCATGCATATATATACATGTATATATTCATATATATATATATACATTCATACATTCACACTTTGCTTCCATTGAATCAGTCATCTGAACTTTACTCTTCCTCTTTCACTGTGAAACACAAAGAAGGTAGGTTTGGAAAACAAGCAAATCAAGCTATACCTTTCCTTTTATAAACAAGACAAAAACATGTCAGAACTCACCTATTCAGTAAGTGATGTTATGTCTAACAACCAGTCTCATTTGTCCACTAATTAAATTTGTTAGTCTTTAAGAATCACAAGCATTAGAGATGTATGTTTACACAGAAATTTCCAAGACACTTCTTATCAAAAGAAGCATTGAAAGATCAACTACTGTCTTCCTTTTCATGGATGACATTAATTCTGATGCTTTTTCATAAGACATTCCAAAAAACTATAAGCCTGTGTCAGGTGAAACAAAACAGATATACTAGTCTCTCCTGAGCTCCAGCACTATGAATCTCTGGGATTTCTTCCATTGCAACTTCATTCCTGCAAATATGAAAATGTCTCTTCTCTTTACCAGTGGTCATATCTCTTTACCTTCCTAATACCTGATCTTCTGTAGAAGAGAGGCCAAAGAACATTGTGACCTGAAACAAATCAGCACAAGCAAAAATTCATAGAACAGTAGCCAACAGTAAAGAAATAAGATAATGGAAACAACAACTGCATAAACCAGACTGTTGCACACTGGTAGTCCAAGAAAAACTTTTGGCCAACACTTATGATGATGATAAATAGCTAATGAGGTATTCATGAATGGGCAGCCAGCACAGAAGCCTTCAAGGGATGTGTGCATTTGAATGATGGTGGAAAATACAGGAGTGAAGGTGGGATAAACACTTTTCCTATAGTTAACATATTTATTTTTGGCTATATATATGAAGACAATATGAGGCATTTTTTCCTTTGGCAGTGCTTTATACAGTGTTGGTAGACTCTTTGGACAAAACTTACAGTTTTGTCATTAACTTCACTAACATGTGTATTTGGCCTTTAATTATATACATTTATATTGTAGTAATATCTTTATTGTAAACAATCATATTTTGGTCAGTTGGGGGAGAGATTATCCTTTTTCTCATCACTGCCTTTATAGGGATCACACTTCACCACATACTTGTCTCACCCTCTGACTGATCCCCACAGAAGTCCTAGATGACCTACTGCTCCTCTGCCTTCCTTTGCCTTCACCTTACTTTTCCATGTCTGCTCACACACAGCTCCTTCAGCTATACTTTTGTTCCTGGCAGCTTTTTTGGCTTTCATGTTCCCATTTCTCTCTGACACACTGTAGCCATCTGGATCATCAGACACTTGAGTACACCGTTTCCCCCCTTTGCCTGGTGGCAATGATTCCATCTGTTCAATTCCATCCTTCTTTCTAGAGCATTCCTGCAGTCTCCTCCCAGCCCCAAATTCCTTTTTGCCAACCATGTTGACATTGTAAATGTACCAGCTCATCCCTAAGATGTGATATTCACTAGTATTATTCTCAGTTGGCTGCCATGTGCTAGACAAAACCTCAGAGTCTCAGCAGAGACAAGGACCTCTAGTTAATGCACAGCTCTCAAGCTGTCCTTCGCCAAGAGGGCACTTAAGGAATCACCCCCCAGCTTGATGCAACCAGCCATTTTCTCACAGGAAATAAAGGTGGAAGCATTAGTCACTAACATATCTGTAAATATCATGACTGCAAGCCACACTGCTCATTGCATATTAAACTTGAGCTTTCCCACCCGTGTATACTATGTATATTTTACATATAGAGCACTCTCACAGAGCAACCACAGGCAAAGACACATATTCTACAAAACTTCAGGTGTGTGGAATGTTTGATGCAATATGTCACACTTTTGGAAATCTAATGCTAACATGGGTATTAGTTTCTTGTTTCTGTGTCATTCTCTCATCCCAAGAAATTGAAAAAAAAGGGCACTGCATACACATGAGCATCTGCCTGCTGTTGCTGTCCACATACACTCTGCCTTCAGAATGTGTTTTGTCAAAAGTGAAGCTTCTACCCCTGCTTCAGGTGGCTTTTCACAGTGGTCCTGACTCTGTGGCTGTGCTTCAAATGTCACTTGATTGCAAAGACTGGCTGGACTATTGCAGATGAAAAAAAATCAAGCAAGATAAAGATGAATTATCAAATTTGCATGCAGAAAAAGAGACACAGTAGTCCTCTGAGAGATAGAGTCTGAAGAGATGTCAGTAGTCTGGGATGCCTTCAGTGATTTACATGGAGAGTGTTTGTATCTTGATCATCTAGTGGGTATCATTAAAGAGTGGTTCATCAGAAAGGCTATCTGATAGTCATGATTAAAGGAAGCTTAGAAGAGTTATCCAAACTGTCATCCAGCGGCCAGGCATAAGAAAGCTTTTCCAAGAGACCACAGCTGCATAATGGAAACACAAATAAGCACCATGGCTATTGCATTCCTTGTGTAACTGTGACATCTGTTGATGAATGTAAATGAGAATGTGCCTGAGATCTCACCCTTAAGAATGGGTATTGCAAAATGACAGTTAAACCTACTTCCCTGTTGCATGGCAGAACCAATTGCATATGTGATTAAGCTCATAGGAGAAGTTATGACCTCAGAAATGGGTCCAACATCCTGTAGACAGTAGCCTGGACAGTTTCAGTGGTCTGATCTATCACTCACTAAAAAGGTCTGGATTCCAGGAAGGCCAGATCAGTCCTAACTCACGCTCAGCACATGGCTTGCATGTATAGTAGGAGCAAAGTTGAGTCAAGGACACAGCAGACACTGTTTGCCCACAGTTTGTGTCTTCTTCCACAGAGTAGTGCTGAAAAACTACAGCTGGGCTTTACATGGCAACTGTGCTCCTCCAGTGATAATTTTTCTCTATTCATCTTATCAGGATCTCTAGAATATAGATGATATTGCAAATTCCATTTTGTGTGGATTCCAAGACTCCAGGTTTTTTGCTTGATTGTCTGGTATAACCCTTTACCCTGTGGTCCTTCTCACTCCTAAGGAGTGTTCTTTTGACCTCCTTGCCCTATCTGAGCGGTTCCACTCGTACTGGTAGTAGTTCCTCTACTGTTCCTGAGCTTTTCTCTAAGAATCTCAGTAACCTCTCAGTAATACCTATCATTACCCTAGCACCAGCATTTCTGAAAGTCTTTTCAGGTTTACTTTGCCATGTAACATCATAAAAGTCATTTAAGACACTAAATTTGTCTCTGTCTTGTTTCTGGAGTTTAAGGATTAGTCAGAAGGTAAGCATTGTGTCGTTAGACTAAATGCTGGGAATTTTCAGGATGAAAAGGGCTTTCTTACTGACATTTAAAAACCTTGGGATGAGGGAACCATTAGATAAGAAGTAGTCAGACTATATCTTTGAACAAGGCAATAGAAGTCTACCTATATCCTCCTGTTCAGGCCTGTACCCTTTTTTACATTTGGCTCCTACTCTGACCCTTTGTCATATTATAGGCTGTGGTTATCTGCAGCCTGAACCAGAAAGATTAGAAAATGACATTGTTTTAAAATGATCCTGAAACTGTAATTTTCTTTTTAATTCATGTATTAAATTGATAGGGAAAACATTTCTTCTATAATTGAATTAATTAGTTTCCTATATTAGAAAATCATGGAGATGAGAAAATATTAATTTTCAGATGCTTGCTACTTAAATTTCAGTATAAACTTGGATTGGCGTATTTTAATATCCTGACTTTATAAAGCTATCGTGTACTTACATTGGCCTTTTTTTGTCATTGTCATGAAAATAAGTCATAAAACCATATCCATAGTCTTGAATTTATATTAAGAATGTAATAAATCTTAGACACCTTCATTCTAGATATGGAAAAAATTATGAGGTCATCCCATCGAAGTGCCTGCCAATGAAGGAATATTTTCTGCTGTGTAGTCTCCACTGATTTATAGCCAGATCAGACAAACGACTTAAGTGATGGTTTCCCTTCTGAGAGCTCCTTCAAGAGAACAGCTATACAAAATGTATCATGGAAACTAACCAGTGCACTTTTTCCAGAAGGTATTTCATATCAGAAATATCCAGTCAATAGTTGTAATTTATTGAGCAAATATACTGTTCAACATATTGAAAGTAAAACAAATGAACACTTACAAGGATGAATAAAAAAGTTACTACAAGTCTGATTGAAACTGACGTAACCCTTTTCCACTCAGTACATTGTGGAACAGAGCTGTAAATCAGTTCTGTTTCCCAGTTGTCTGGAATCAATCTAATAATCTCTAATAGTTTTGAAATGCAAGAGAGGAGATGGAAATTACGATACCTACACAAAACATTCCTGGTCTGAAGATGACTTTGTGTCTGCATTACCAGCAACCAGTTCTATGATGTGATTTTAGAGGCCAGACTTACTATTCACTTTAAAGTCCCACATGTACCCTGTCCAACCCACTGTACTCCTCCCAGGTGTTAGTTTCACAGTTGACTGAAGAACATCTACAGTCATGCTGCCACTGGAAGGGGCAGTGCATCCTCCTCCTTTACCTACCCCAGAAACATTCTTGAATGTCACCTTTTGGCTGCCATGCCAGCTTAGGCTGATTCAAGCTGATTGCTAAACAAATTGGCAGATTTCTCAAATATATCTATTCATTTCTATCTATGACCCAGTCAGTTTTGGTACATGAAGTTACATATCTTAAGAACCTAAAAAAAAGTAAACCAAACACCTTACCAGTATAAGACTTGCATTTACTGAAGCACTGTTTAACCAATTTGAACTGATTAGTATGAGCTAGGTCTTACTGAAGAGTGCAAAAAACAGTCAGAATTCTAGGCTTAAAATTCTATGCAAACCTATTGTAAGTGTCAAAATACAGCCCTATTTCAAAAATGTGTAGTGTCAAAATCGCATATATTAACACGTGTATCAATCTTGTGTGATCTTTGGATACTTTGTAAACACTTTTAGACATCAAACTGTTTTCTTTCCCAGTCTTTTTATGCATTTTCCATAGTCAGACAGACTATTTCTAGATCTTCTGCTTTAGGACAAAGCTGAAAAAAGTTACCACTGCAATTCTGAAGAAAGCTACTATGGTATTTAGAGGCAGTAAGGAAATTATAAATAGGCCATTACTTGAGTATTGCAACTAACTCTGGTGTCAACATACTGAAAATGATGCTGACTAACTGGAAAAAGTTCAAGAAAGAAACAAATATGATTCAAACTCTGGAAAGTGTATTTCCCAATCAGACAAGAAGCAAGAATGGCTTGATCAGGAGCCTTTCCTCTCTGAAGATAAATGTTTTTGTAACAAAGAACCATTTTGCCTAGACAAAATGGAAACCGCTTTCTATGCTGAGATGTAGAATATATACATTTTATTTCTTAAAATTTCAGGTCATACATAAAAAGCAGCAACAAAATCACTTTATAGCGGTTCAGATTCCAAATAGGTGAGCAAGTATGGTTATTCTTTCTGGAAATTTAAAAGTCCAACAGATTCTTCTTATGTTTATACAAATCATTTTACAAATCCTAGCATTTGCAAGGATGCAGGAAGGCACTGTGAACAGAAATGTGTTTTATATTAACAACTTGAACACAGAGGCCTTGCTCCAAAGTGAGTTTGACTTCAATAGAATTATTTTTATAAGCTTCATTGATACCTTACTTGAACAAGGATTATGAACATAGAGCAAAATCAAAGACATTCACTGCTTAATAAATGATTGGACATCAATTTAGCAATCCAAAAACTAAATTCTCTAAAACCCTTTCCCAATCAGCAGCTACTTCCTATTCCTGGAGGCAGATAAAACGTTAGCCCATAGGTATCTAAGCTGTCAGGTTTGCCCAAAGCTAAGAAATCTTTGCAGAGTTCAGTGGTTTACTTTATTAGGTTCATGTTGGCAATTAAAACTCCTTCTGTAAAATCACTGTCATCCTAAATAAAAATGCCCTTTAACTAGTGCAGTTCCCTTTCACTTTTTACTGACCTGTATCCACTTTCAGCTCCCATTCTGGATCTGCATCTGCAAGTCCCTGGGCCATTTGTCCTCACTGAAGCACAGTCTGAAACAAGAAGTGCTGCAGAGGCCCTCAGGAGAACATAGCTAGCAGAGTCAGCCAACACACAGCAGTTGGCACAGCAGTTTCTAGGCTTTGCTTCAACATCTTCTGAAACTTCTCTTGGGATGGCTGTAAGATTCCTGGGAGCTATTGGAGACCTCAGTGCAGTCACCCCTACAGCTGCTGCTGCTGCTGACTGAAGGCTTCTGCAGCAAGCTTTGACTGCTAGCAAGCTCTAGCAGTGTCTCACCAGCTCCATCAGCAATTCCACATAACTGCTGGTCCTAGATCAGAAGAGGGCCAGAAACTTTGCTGTGGGTGGTATTTGTGCACTAGGTAGTGGTGATGACACATTACAGGGCATGGTCTCCAGCCCCCCAGGAGCTTGGAAATGTATCCACAAAGTCTCCAAGCCAGTGGTGCTGTGGGAGATTCTTTGCCGCAAGGATGAATGTTCCCATCTGTCCACCTGACCTATTATCTAGGGAGGGAGTCTTGCTGCTTGCCAAGGGCTTGTATCAGGTATACCGTTGAAAGGCTGCTAAGGTTTGTCTGGCCCTGTTATAGCAATGACCTGATGCTTTTCTATAGAGGCATCAACAGTGCTGCAAAGGTGACCTGGAGTATGACTGGATGATTCTGAGGTCAGTGATCAACATGCGCAGGCAACAGAGAAGAGCACAGGTGGAATACAGACCAGATAAGTGAACAGTGAGCTAGACTGAAAACTGGCTAAACTGCTGGGTTATGATAAGCAACACAAAGTCCAATATCCCAGGCATCAATACTGAGGCAAATACTGTTTAACATCTTCATTAATGACATGAGCAATGGAAGTATACCCTCAGCAAGGCTGTAAACTATTGAAAACTGCTAGGACTGGTTGACAGACTGTGTGGGTGTGCTGCTGTTCAGAGAGACCTGGACAAGCTGGAGAAACATGTGGACAGGAACCTCATGACATTCAACAAAGGTAATCGAAAGTCCTGACCCTAGAGAGGAATAACAACATGCACCAATACATGCTGAGAGCCAAACAGTGAAGAGCAGCTTGGCAGTAACAAACATTTGTGATGGTTTTCCACCTTGTTGGTGGTAGATTCTGTGATATTTCAGATGCTGACAAACTCTAAAGCTACGTACCTGCTGCAGCTATTAAAAAGTTGCTAATTCATACTAAGAAGCATGTTACCTCTTCTTAAACCACAGATCTGATCACAGCAATATATTGGTAATGGAACCAAAATTGTGTCAGACCTTGGAGGACTCTTTAGTTAACTTTTCTTGTCTGCAAATCTGTCCTCCATCCTATCATAGAATCACAGAATAGTTAGGGTTGGAAAGGACCTTAAGACCATCTAGTTCCAACCCCCCTGCCATAAGCAGGGACACCTCACACTAAACCATGTCACCCAAGGCTTCATCCAACCCGGCCTTGAACACCACCAGGGATGGAGCACTCACAACCTCCCTGGGCAATCGTAAGTCAAAGAACTCACTTTGCCCATTTGTATGTTCCTACTGCATTTGTATTACATCTTTATACCTCTTCTGCCTTAAAAATATACTTCTTAACATGACTATTCCTTGTGCTTGCCTAAGCCTAAGTTACAGCAGTTTAAGGGGAACAAACAAAACCTTGAAATACCTCAAGCAACTGTGATATAAGTTGGCCAAATGAAAACCTCTGTCCTGGAGCCTCTTATGAGAAGGCTGTATTTAGTTTCAGCTTGTAATTTGTTGTTTGGCTTAGGTCATTATATTGCTGTTTAAATATTTAATATTTAAAACACTATCATGTAAGAACCTCTATCATTCTAGGCTAGAGCTGCATTTAAGACCTGAAAGTAACACAGGAGCACTCAATAACATCAAAACTAAAAAGGTGCTTGTTGACTTTTAGCTGAAAAAAAGAGATAAAAGTCTGCAAACACTTACCCCTTCCATAAATCTTTTTAAGAGGTATCTTATTTAAGCCCAGTCTAGCAAATGCATTTTATTTTATCCCTTTAGAAAAATATAACTGACTCTTCATTGTCAAGCCAAACCTTAACTTTGAAAAACAAACAGGCACCTGGTTTGGGAAGGGGCAGTGAACTCACTTCTTTGTTTTTCATTTTTCATTTCTGCAATGCTCATTTTGCCAACCACTCAAGGTATGAAATATAGGAAAAGGTAAGTTTTAATAGCTTTCCTGAAGGCAATAACACAGTTCTGAAATCCCATAGATCTGTTTGTGGAGATCTGAAGATACATTCATATGGTGTGTATAGAAGAAACCAACAAGGTGCTCTACTTTTCTCCAAGTAATTTTTCATTCAACAAAGCAACCAACAAGGTCTTACTGATTAAATAAATTAATAAATAAATAAAATCTTGTATTTTTGATCTATTTTCTTCTGTAATACATTACAGATTTCCCATCAAATGGCTGATATATCGTGTGTGGATTTCTGGTTCCACAGAGCAAAAATGGTACAAAGAAAAGAAAAAGGAAAAATAAATCTTCCCTAAAACACAGTAAATTTGTCAAATCAGTTCATCTAATGCAGTCTTATAGTGGAACCCATGCACTTCCAGGATTTTCTTCTATTATTCAGTCTTTTTGGCACATCTTGATACACTGTTTACTGTGCTTTGGAAAACTTATGTTACAGCTAATTCTAGTGCATTAAAATGAAAATCAAAAGATGTTATCATCATTTGTTTTTTAACAAAAGAGGAAAGGGGCCAAGTACATGGTAAACTACATTAGTCCAGTTCAGGACCATTAGTTTCATACTGAGCTCTGAGGCCAGCATTCTGTGGATGCCATTTTTGTATGAAGCTATAACTAGAAGGGGAAAAATTGCAGAACAAAGCTTTAAACTTAGTAAAAAATGAATCTTTAAGCATAATTAGCCTGAAAACACAGCTTTATGAACTGAACTTGGGATATCAGGTATACATAAAAGAAGCTGATTCAAATGAAAACCAATCTGCTATTTTTACAAAGATTGTGTGATACATAACGTAGCTGTTATGAAGTGGTACGAATAATATTATTCCGGTCCTCCAGATCAAAACCATGTTCCCACAAATCAGGGTCTTGTGCACAGTTCTAAAACTATAACTAATAAAATCCATGCTCAACATGATGGTACTTTTTCCTGATTATTCAAAAGTTGGAGATAACATGTTTTATTTATTTTTTTAGTAGGACTCTGCTGAGCTGCTGTTTATCTTACTGCTCCCAGACCACAAACTTACAAAACAGACCCAGCTGCTCAGTGTCAGCCATGACCTTCCACTGCTCATGAACGTGTTTCCAAGCCCAAAAGTGTAGAGGTCCTGGAAAGACATCTTTTTCAGGCATAGCAAGCATCAGCTGCATGCATTAAACTTTCATGTCTAGCCCATCTGTTGGAGGCAAGTGAAAAATTCTGTGAAATCTAATAAAATTCCTATTATTTTCATGTCTCCAAACAACTCCAAGTCTTTCACCTCCACAAAAAACACAAAGCCTTGTGAGGAAAAGCACTGCCAAGCATTATCCAAGGATTCACCCTGCTGGAAAAGGATTCGGGCACCCACTATTCTGTGTAAGCATGGCTATTCCATCAGAGACCACACCCTATGTTATTACTACTGTTATTATTATTACTATTTATTATCATATCTTCGACATTCAAAATAGGAAACAGGGAAACATAAAGGTCAAATCTGCAGATGTAATTTGCCAAACTTCCATTATTTTTAGAGTATCTGCATAAAAGCTTGGAATTTATTTCATTTTATGAGAATTTTCTGCACAATATTCTGAATCCCAAAACTCCTTTTAAACAGAATTGTTTTGATGCACGATGGCAAAGAGGCATTCAGAACACACATCATTTCTCTGCTGAAAAGCAAAGCAGACATAAGGTTTGCAAAGACAAAACCAAGTACAGCTTGTTGGGCACTTATTATTTCATTGTGCAGGGGAGACATTATCCTTGTAGCTGTGCTGGCTTTTAACATTTAACATTTGCTGCAGCTATATTACAGCAGCTGTTCTCTCTAGATTTCATTTAACTTCTTCAAATGCCTTTTCACTCCATTGCTATTCAGTATTTCAAAGCAGATAATTTTAATTCCATGCTATACATCAGCTTATGCTATGAAAAGCTCATCTCCACAGACATGGAAGGGAGCATAGGGGAGTAATGCCAGCTATGGTAACTCAAATCCAGCCCTAGCTGCTCCCAGGCCCGCCACAGGAAAACACAGGCCAGCAGCTAAGCCCAGCTGATGGAGGTCCCAACACTTTATATATGTATATATGTAAAATTATATACATACACACATACATACATATATGTACATGCACATATATACGTATGTATAGACGTATTTCCTACTAACGGCCATTCTTTCTGATCAGCCAGAGGAGGGAACAGGATGATCACACTGCTGATTTGGTGCATGTGTGAGCGCTGAGTGTGTCTGTTCATGTCTGTCTGTGTGATTGTATATGTATCTGTGTGCCTACTGGGAATACCTGTGTCAGACTACCACATTCAGCATCTCCATTATGTGATGTATAACTACCTAGCTCTTTCCAGCAAAAACCAATTAGGTTTGCCCCCATTTAGAAGTCCTCTTCCACAGGCTGCACAGAGTCAGATGTTCCACTTGGGCTGTTTTTGTACTATTCTAAACATTGTTTCTGCAAAAGATGCTGAAGTATCCAAATACAAACCACATGCACTATCACAGGCTTTATGTTCATCCAAAGCTCTTGTTTTAAGATAGTATGTATATTATGTAGAGTTTGGTCTTACAGAGTACATGACAGTAGACATGTTACTGGAATGCAGCTAGAACAATGCTTGTATCTGAGCAAACTTTCTGTACATGAAGTTCAATACTTGAACAGGGCTATTGCTTTAAAAGGCATTATCTCATTTCACATTTCTAAACTTTGCAGCAGAAGCAGCATATACCAGTTACCAGAAGAGCTTCATGGAGAGCATGCCACGGCAGAATCTATGCTTTTTTCAACCTATAGAAGTGCTACTATTGCTAGGAAATAATGTGAATTCATGTAATAAATTTGAAGGGGGTTGTGACAAAACAAGGCAGCAAGCAACTGAAAGAGACCAAATACTGAAACAGTGTGTTCTAGACAGGCAGTAAATCAGACCAACAGGCTGGAGGCAGGCAGGCTGGGAGAAAATGATACCATAGGCTTACTTAAGTAGCACAAATACATTTGATGGTAAACACCAAAAATTACAGCAGCTGATTATAAGATGATGCCTCAGAGACATTCTCACTTATCTTAAAGAGGACAATAAAACTAAGGAAAACATTCTGTGCTTAACAAAGCATTCAGAAGCATTGCTAACTACAGCAGGATGTCTTTCACAGTTTTTTCAAAGACAGTGGAGCTTTAAGGATGTAAATAGCTTTTATCAATGTTCTTTTAGTAATAGTTGTCTTTCAAAGCTTTATTGACCTTAAAGTTCTCATTCTTCACTGATCATGCTTGCTGTGTTTCCATAGGTTCATTCCAGGTTCAGTACAAAACAAGGACTATTTGATTTAGGTTTGGCCTGACAGTCCCCATTACATCCTTCTGTGAGCTATTCCTTCACACGGACAAAAACTATTGTTTGAGGGATCCTGAGATAAATAATAAATAGATAGAGGCATTCACAAGACCTTCCCTCAAAAGCTACATGTACACATGAATACCCTGGAGGAGTTCGAATATAGCACATATTTTAAATCAAATCAACGAAACAATACGTGATCTAGCACTCTGCTTCTCTAGCCAACAAACTATTTGTAGAATAATGAATACTTTACTTTTAGATGTACCAAAAATATGGGAATAAGAGCTGCAGAATTATCAAACCACACAAAAATGTCTAATCAGTTCATCCTGTTTCCCTAGAGCCCTTTTAATCAAAGTGCTTTTAAGATCTTTCCCCTAATATATTACTTTGGATGAATTTTTGAAGAAAATGGAATTTTAAAGTGTCTGAAGAGCGAGATCAAGTTGTGATGTTTGTTTGGAAAAGGAAATGATCCCCAGCTGTGTCTGCTCTTTCAAACGCTTTGAGGGAAACTTATCTCTGACCCACAGTACAGGTTTGTGCTGGCTGGTCTGCATGCCTTCTGCTATTTGAATTGAGGATGAACATGCAACACAGCTCCTCAGAGCAGTTCACAGGAACCACCCAAAGAGTGGCTTCAACTCCTGTGTCACAGGTATGACTTGGAGACTGTTTTCCTTCAAAATAGGTACAAAATACAAAATCTGTGTCCTGGATTAAAAAATCTCCAGGTCTGAGCGTTCTCTGATTTGGCCAAAGGAGATAACAAGGATATTGAGACTCCATCAGAACTCTTGAAAAGTATGTTGGTCTAAAACTTTTTTTTATGTTATTTTCCTGTTTCCATATTTGGCTTCTCTGAACTCACCCACAATATGGGGACAGAGAGCTATCAGAGGAAGTCAGCAATCACAAGTTCTGAATGAACTTGGATGTATTGTTCACACATCCATCCACTTAATCTCTTGAATTCATTTCAACACAAAGTCAAAGGTCTAAAACCAACCAAATACATTCATATAAGAACATGGTCTATGAAACTGCCTCAAGTGAATAAGTCATAGAATATTGGAGACCGGGTTATTCTGGGAAATGTCACCATTTGCTTGATATTTTTATTCTCCTCTCCAGCACCTGCTGTTGCCCACTGACAAGGACTGGGTACTGCACCAAGGGGAGCAATTATTATGACATATGTACTTCATAATAGAAATTACCATAGCTTCTGATTTGCATGCTGACTTTAAAGTACACACAAATAGAGAGATTTTGGAAAATTCAGTACATTTCTATTTATCTTTCATCTCTAAAATACAAATTTACAGATATAGAATAAAAAGAAAGTAAAGAAATGGATTTAAATGTCATAGTAGCATCTCGAAGCATACTTAGATTTTTTCTGTGTTTCTTCCCATGTTTCCCAGAATGTTTTAGAATCCCTGTTATTTGAGCACCCTTAGGTCATGTCTGTCTTGTGAATCTAAGGTTTATACCTGCCAAATGTGGTGTCTGAAACTCAGCTGTATCCTGGCTTCAGCATCAGAAGCATCTACCAAACGCATAAGAGTCATGTACACGTCTGCTGGTAGACTAGACTTCAGCAATCCTGCTTTGCACCTGGTGCATCTAAACAGCTTAAGTGAGAGCTTGGGCTGGCAATAGGTTATGCATGCCTGAATTATTCTCAAGGTGTCAACTGCTTGAGCTAAGCTGGTTTAGTGTGTGTTCAAATGTTTACAATGGGAATGGCAGATAAAACTGATATTGAGGGAACTTGATAGTTCAGTATTCCATCATGTGCTAAACCCACATTGGGTGTAAATAGTTTGCTTTATCTTCACAGCTCCTTCTGTCTGAAGGCTTCCCTTCTGCCCAGCATAATCATGCGTGCTGATTTTTTAAGGACATTGAAATGAATGGTTTACTGACACACCTTTTGCAAGACCCAGTGGGCTGGAACTGTCTGTACTCTTGAGATGACCAAATGCAAGAGCCAGCTCACATTTGCTAGGACTGTAGCAGAGCTGGAGCATGCTTGCGTGTAGAAGCTCACACAGGAGTAGCTGAAACGGGCTGGGTAGCTGTTGGCAGAGAAAGCCACCACTCTTCCATCATAAATACCAGCATAGCCAACGACATCAGGCCAGTTTCCATCTCTGCTGAGCTGCCAGACACCAATCATAATTGCTGCCATGTATTTTTTCTTAAGGATGTGCTGACTGTCTATACAAATCAGTAACACCTGAGTCTCTGCTGGCCCTTGGAAAGCAGGAGCTCCCACTTGCAAATGTCCCACTATCTGCTTCTGTTACTTGAGCTGCAGAAAACAGCACACATTAGCAGAAGAATAGAGAACTCTTGAAGTCAGAATATCAAGCACCTCAAGCTGTTTATAGTCAGTACATGGATCAAGTTAGCAGAAGGTCTGATATGCATGTACCAGAGATCACCTTTTCTTATTGTGAATGATAATAAAATTTTAATTTCTGCTCTCTTTAATATTGCTTATACAAGCCCAAAACATTATTGGACAGGTGTTAATCCAAAAATTATATAACCTTATAAGGAAAAGTTTGGTACCAATTCAAGGGTGATTTATGAACTATAATGTAAAATATACAGGATTATTTTTGAAATATTATAATATACCCCAGTGAAAAGAGCAAGGAAAGTGAAATCTAAGACTAACAGTCTTTTGCCACAGACAGCTATACACACATTGTTCTGTGTGTTTAGCATGGGGGGAAATTATTTTCTTCCAGAAATAGCCACCGACAGTAATATATAGCTATACACATATGCTCATTAACAGAGATAAATGAGTTACAGGCCAAATGTGCTGTGGGATTGGCCTGTACACAAGAAAAACTAAAAATACAATAACAGCAGCAACAGATGCAAGTTAGCAAATCTGTTCCCATAAGTCTCTAGTGCTGGCATATGCATTTCATTTGCTGAGAATTTCATTAGCACATTTCTTAAGTTAAATGAAGAGATTAAAAAAAAAAGAAAAAAACAAACTCTACGTAGTTGTGCTGCTCATTTTACACTCCAAAATTAAAGTTCTTTCATATCTGTCACATATGCAGTACAGGAACTTCAAGGAGATCTATCAATCTTACTCTATAACTTACCCAGTGCAGATAAAAATGTAGTCATTAAAATTCTAAAAGCACCAGAAACATAAAAATCTCAATTTGCACGTACTGTGAGGAGCAGCTGTGGGAAGTGGCGCTGTTCAGCCTAGAGAGAAGGAGGCTCAGGGAAAAGAGGCCTTACTGCTCTCTACAGCTACCTGAAAGGTGGATGTTGGTCACTTCTCCCAGGTAACAAGTGATAGGACAAGAGCAAAAAGCCTCAGTTTGCACCATGGGAGGTTCAAATCAGATACTAGGAAAGAATTCTTCACCCAAAAGGTTGTCAAGCATTGGAACAGGCTGCTCAGGAAAGTGGTTTAGTTACCATCTCTAGAGGTATTCAAAATACACGGCATTGAAGGACATACTTTAGCGGTGGACTTGGCAGTGTTAGGTAAACGTTTGGACTTAATAATCTTACAGGTCTTTTCCAACCAAAATGATTCTATAATTGTATGATTTAGCCTGTAAGTAAAACAAGTACCATGAATAACTTGTACGGCGAAGACAAACATATTTATTCATCATAGAAGTGCTCTTAGGATTATGTTTATGCAACACAAGCCCAAATACCATGAGACAGAGGGAAAACTGTTTAGATAAAATGCAATTTCTGCCATCTTAGTTTGCATGTAAAACATATTGAGTCAATAACGTGAATGAACAGTGATTTTAACATGCATGCTCTATTTTTAAAATAAGTCAGGCTTGCTTGCCATATTCTCCTATAGCAGCCATTCTTTAAGACAATTAAACATATTATATACAATATTAATACCTATTAGATATTTACAGATGCATTTCATTTTTTCCAAGCAAGTAATGCCAGATTCAAACATAATATTAAATAACAATGCAGCACAGAGAATTTTATAAACACTGTTCTTGTGAAAATGAGGCCAGCAGGTGCCACAGAGTTGGCAATAGATAGCATTCAGCTAACTAGGTTGCCCAGGCTAATAATGAAGCATCTCCACACTACGTACAACCTAACCATTTTATATTCTTCATGTGTTTTGACTCATGATTAATCCTGGATGCATATATGCCCCTGTCCTCTGGCTCCAACACTGGCTCAGCTCTCCAAACAGCCACTAAATTCATTCAAAATGTTCTACATGAAAATGCTGGGACATTTTCCAGTAATGGCTGTATTTTATTGTACATTTTCTCCTTCAGGTCACGTTCCCTAAGCAGCTCAAGTTTGCTCTCAGTACAGCATAAGGAGAGTTCAATGAGTGAAAAGTCAAAGGAGCATAAACACTGCCAGACCCAAACTGCATTTGACAAACGCTCTCCTGCCTAACAGAAGCATCTATGGTCTAACTAAGCCAATAACCAGCTATACTAAGACTGGTATAAAATTCTGTTTGAACCTTGAAAATGCCATCTCTAAGCATTTATTCTGGAATGTGTGGTCACTTTAAACAACATGATTTAGTGGGAGGAAGGTAGCTGCTTTTCCAAATGACTGGAGGAAAACTTGGTGCTGCTCATTGGTGTAACTGTATTTAATTCTCAAAAGTGCAGTCCTTTCCTGGCTGTTACAGACTGACTTTTCTCCCAAATCACAGCAGTCTGGAAAAGTTACTGCACGTGGATGAACTTGCAAAAAAGCAGATCCTGAAGAATTAAATCCTGCATCTCTTGCTTCTTACAACTTACCAGAAGGCTTGTGTGACCCAGACCTGTGCTTAGAGAGGACAAAAAGGTCGTGGCACAGGGAGGTGTAGAGTTTTATTAGAAAGGAATGGCGTCATCCTGTGCCTGGGAGCATGCTCAGACACAAGAACAAACAAATTCATTTGGCAATGACAAAAAAAAAATCTAAAAAAACAAATGGAAGGTTTATCACAAGGCTTATTTTGAGAAAATGAAAAGGTTAAAAATTGAGGGTTTACGAGGTCACCAGTTTTGAATAGTGCTTTTTTTCCTATGTATAAGTATGTATCGAGTTGCTAGTGGTTTGCCACAGTGGAACATCGCTATGCATAGGGGACACACCAACCAGTCTAGCTTTCTTCATAGCATTCTCAATGCAAACATGATAAAGACTTGGTCAGCTTAGTCACACTGCAAACAACACTGAACAAATAAATTATAACATGCAATAAAGTGAATTGGGATGAAGTTCATTTGCTGAGTAAACAACCACCAGAGCAGTAATCATGGTCATTTAATCTGATGTAATGGCAAAATCAAAATGGACTACAGATCTGCTATTACCATAATCCCTGATCTTAGCAGAACCCCTTAATGAAGTAATTATTCTTGTGATTTCTGGCTGATGATGCTTCTAAGAATTACAGCAAACATACTGACTGAAGGGTTCACAAAATAAACCATGACATTCAGTATAATCCTATACCACAGGCTATATATATAATGAGCATGATCATGCTCTGGGCTCCAGATAGTCTAAGCCTCTAGAAAGGACAAGTGATTACAATCTTCCAGTTTCTTTTCAGCCTACACAGCCAAGTACTCTTTCTGTGGAAACCAACGAGTTTAAGGAGGGTGCACTGGTATGAGCTTGGCTGCACCTGTGGCTAGACCTGGCACTCCCAGTTAAAACAGTTTAGTCTTTTGTGGCTTGTCTCACCTTTAGCTTCAACTACCCAACACTGACAATGCTTGAGGACACTGTGAAGTAGTCTTGTGTTTCACAGTGTGGGGAATAGATTTTCTGTGAACCCCACTAGAACTGTTTATCTGTGATATGCTACCTGCTGCAGCAGGTGATCATTCTCAGGGGAGAAGGGAGAATTCCTTTCCTCTCTCAAGTCTCCTGTTACTATATGACTCAAAAGATGTCCTCTACTACAAGAGTTCAGCAAGTCAGTGCATCACAGCAGTCTCTAATGGTAGAGGAACACATGGAAGCTCTCTTTACAGTGGTAAGAGATAGGGTCTCTGATTAAATAGAGGAGATCCCCAAACAGTGAATATACAGGAGCAGATACCAGATATGGGAGGAGAGTGGAATAGTATCAGACTGCTCCAGACTATGGGGCACACTCACTCACCTGGATTTCTGCAAGAGCTCTATCATCCATAAATGTTGAGGGGAAGCCTAATTGCCCAAGATCTAGAAACAGGTAGGTATTCTTCAACAGAGTAGCTAAAATACATGAAACATTACTATGTGTAATTTTCTCTGGACTCTGTGGAGTTTAATGATTTCTTCAGGAATAAGTAACAATAAAAAGTTAATTACACAACTTAACCTGGATTCTCAGTTATAATTTCTGTGGAGTAATATGGGAAATTACAATTCTACAATGATCATTTTATCAGCTAATGATTTACAAAGACTTTTTCTATTATGTATCCTGGAAAACACAATAAAAATCATTAAAAAAAAAAAAAAAACTTTGTCAAGAATTATTCTGGTAAAAATAAAAAAAAGATTTAAAAAAAAAAAAAAAATGAAACTAAAGCCCTAAAAATTACTAA
>NDXB01016954.1:100565-121249 GCA_002631895.1 Agapornis roseicollis
TATTCTGGTAAAAATAAAAAAAAGATTTAAAAAAAAAAAAAAGAATGGAACTAAAGCCCCAAACATTACTAAGGTTCTCATCTGGGTTTCCCCTTACTTGGGTTTCCCCTTTTATCTGTTTAGCCATTTCTCACAATCAAACCAGCCCTTTATCATATTGCCAGATTGCCTTCAGCTTGTTTATCTTAATCTTGACAGCATACATTTTATTTTATGATCACTCAACTGTAGTCTGCAAGATACAAACTGATTTTGATTGTCTGGAAGGGAGAATGTAATATAAAAGAGTGTGACAGAGAGAATCCTGTTAAACCATATTTCCGAGAAACCCTTATGGAAAACACAAAAAATGTGGGGTTTTCCCACTTTTGTTCCTGGCTAAAATTGACTATATCTTAGTGTATTTTGTTCCAGGCACAATACAGTGCAATTTAGGGTATTTCAGTCAAGCAAATGGAGAGATTCCAGTGAAGATCTGCAAAAGCCTACACAAAATGAAAACAGGATTATTTTCAGAAATTGCTACTAAAAAACTTAGAGATATTTAGTCTAGAGGGGAGAAATAGTAACAGTCTTTATATACATCAGTCTGCTGCAGAGAAGAAAGAAACCAATTGTCTCTTCTTCAGGGCAAGTCATTGGTTTGAAACTGCAGAAAAGGAGAGAGAAGTTTTGAAATCAACCCAGGAGTAAAAAAGTGCCAAACTGAAGCACCTCCACAGTCAAGGAATCTCTGTCTCTGAAGAAATAAGAGCAGGTGAAACACCTGAGTTGTGAATGATGGTGAACTCCATGAGCCTGTGGTTAGCCAAGCAGATGGATTAAATAACAACCGAAATTCTCTTTCAGAACAATCTGATACATTAAAAAATCAAAGACTTGCTGAGCTGGGGTCCAGCCTGTGGTGCAGCATCTTTTCATGTACTGGCTGATGAATTCCTTTCTTTCTAACCTCTTGTTCTCTACAGAGCAAGTCTAGGAGATATAGCATAAGCAGAGTACAGCTGAACTGACTTTTCTACTGTCAAAAAATATTAGAGAGATTTCTTTTCCTGGTTGTTCAGCCATAGAAATAACCACATTTTTTCAATGAATTAGAATAGTGATTTCTCCAAGGTTTTAACCTTTACTTGTGATGAAATAAAACATCTCTTTCTTTAATACCTTATTGGGAACTTTATTGCTATTGCAGTTTTGTACCTTACTAACCTATGGCATTTGTGATGCTTAAATAAACAAAAAGTAGAGGGTTGTAGATTTGTTTTAATTATGATAGGGTGTAGCAATTAATCAGTTTTCATCTCAGCAATTAATTGGAGGTAGGACAGGTACGTGCACAGCTACAAAAATGAATAAATCTAAAGCTAGAGTCTAAAAGCTGTAGGTTTGTTTTCTCTGTGAAACAAGAGCACACATAATTTTCCCTTCTTCCATTTTATTGACCATGAAATAAAAAATCATCTGAGTGTTGTTCCTGTGTTTAAAACTTGTACTTATGAGAAAGCTGAATTTTTTTTTAACTAATATGAAGATATTTCCATCCACAAAACAAAAACAATGTCTCTACTCTCTACGTTTATACATGCTGAAAGTGAAGTTCCTGGATCTGGACCTACTCTGAATTTACATAAAACAGGGTGAAATGCAGTCCTTCAATTACAAACAAATGTTTAATTCTGCCAATGTTGCCCAACTTAGTTTCTGGCTAGTTGCAAAATAAAAAAGCTATTGGGAATTTGCATATGTTATGGCTTTTCTGTTTAGCACACTCATTATTTTTAAGCTCTTGCTGAAATGGACTAGTAACCTGGAAAATTATATACGCAGCTCTGGGTGTTTTTGTGTAGATTTTACCACACTAAAACACATCCTACTAAGAGACAATTAATAGCTACCCAGTATAACTACAGTGTAATCAATGTGATGGCTACATTACAGAATTTAGAAATCTAAATTACAGTGCATGGGTTTATGTCAGCATACACAGATTTTTATATTTTTTTCCCATAAGTAATAATTTCTTTACTGAAGGGAAAGGGCTGGCATTAAAATACCTTTTGCTGCAGCACAGGTTTATAAGCTCCCCAAAAAGGGACTCGTGTCAGGCTTTAGGGGAGCTGAAGTGATGTCCAGAAGCAAGTGACTCCCTCTAAATCCCATGTATATGGGAGAGCAGAGCATTACAGGCCAGATCCCAAAAGAGCCAGGACACTTATCTGGTAGAGACCTTCTTCACTTGACGTAGGCATCCGGGTGTCCCACTCTCCTTTTAACAAGTTGTCAGAGCCCTATTTTTTGCCACCCATATGGCAGCCTCGTTTCTTTCCAACACCCTTTTAACACAGCCTAGCAGGAAGCATGCTCCTCATGATCAAACTCTCACGAACATCACCAGAAAAGGAGGTCATCGGCCCTTTTCTGCCATTCAGGATTTAAACCTCAACTCAGCCTGGAGCTCACTGAGAAGAACTGCTGTGAGCCTCTCTAATGAAGACTTCAGATAACCCCTGAAAGACCTTAATTCAGTGTGTCAAATGGGCAAATTGGATGGGGAAGTATCTCATTTTAAACTCCCCACCACTTTCCCACCCTTTACTAGTGTGAGACAGATCAGTTTGACAGTTGCCAACTCTGTGAGGGGCCAGAATTAGAGTCCCAAGCAAGCACTTAGGATCTTTGTTGAAGGAGGGCTCTGGTCTATCTTTACTTGGCATCAGCTCAGTGATTCACAATAAGGCCATTCATAGCCCTTCTTTATAGTTGTAGCAGGACGGGGAAATGCTGAAAAATTGAAGGTGTTTCTTGCACTCCCCCTGGAAGCTGTCAACTTTATGAGTTGACCCAAGTTGCTGAAATGGTGCCAATTTGTGGGGTTACAACCAGTAATTCTTCAATGCCTTCCCTTAAGAAATGGGATATTGTTTACAAGGGACCAAGGAATCTACTCCATTACACAGTCCAGCTCCTACCAGTTATCATCTATAAATAAATCATGTAGGAAAGTGATTTTATCTATCACACATAATGAACTCACTGAGATCCATTCTGTCACCTTTGCCAGCCAGCATGCTACACAGCAGGGAATGGAGGAAAGTCCTGCTTGTCTTGATGGAGACACCCCATGAACCCTAAACATTGTGCTGAAACGGAACCAAATGACAGACTGATGATATGTCAACAGAACAAATTAAACACCATGGTTAATGCAGAGGAAAGCAGCAATTATTAGACTTTTGTTCCACTGAGGAGAGGAAAGAACAGACATACTTTGGTAGCATATGTCATATGAACCCAACAGAGCCCACAAGAAGAAACGCAAAACTGTAATCATCGCTTTCCCTTGTGGTTTATTACACAGTTTGTGTCCTAGCACTACTATGTTCTGCAATTTAATGGTGCTTTTCAAATTAAACTTCTACATATTTTCATTTGATTATAACTGTGGAATGGAAACGTGTCAAAGCTAACCTAGGAATGCTTATTGTCCCCTGGTTACCCACAAGCACAGATTCTGAACTCACACAATTAAATACAGCAGTCTGATGCAAACAGCCTTAAAATATAAAATGAAGGTTAGTGTAATTTAATGGCACTGAAGCTACCGTTAAATCCACAGAGAAATCTTTACACCGCTCTGGTTTTCAAGCACATATTTAACAACCTTTTAAGACTTAAATAATAATGGCTTTGCAAAATGATTTTCAATTTTATACCAGGAACCTTACACATCTTCTGTGGGAACACAACACGAACTTAAAATTTGGATTTTGTGTTCGTCAGTGACAGAACACCAGCTTTCTTCTGAAACTACCATTTCAGTTTGTTTGGATAATTGTTAACTGCTGATTTGCTCATAAATGCCATCTAGATTTCAATATATTTTAGCTTGTGATAATGGAAAAAAATTGCATTAACTCTTTTTTTATATCTGGACAGTAAATCCACCTATTTATCAAAGAAATTAAAGGAGAGAAAGGCTAATAAATGCTGTGATTCTTTTACATTTTGTAAAATATGCTATATTCCCTTCTAGCTGGAGTCTTGCCGTTCTTCACAGTGGTAACACAGTTGGGTCAACAGTGAATACTCTTGAACATCCTATCTTCATTTAGAAGATGTAAATTCCAGTGCTGATCAAGTTTTCTCTGCAGCTGTTAATAACTTGCCACAGTACTGCTAAGCTCCTGTCAGGATACCAGTTTGACAAAGCACACCAACTAAACAAACTGACACTAGGAGCCAGCATGAAAGGTCACTTTGCCCTGTAAAGGCATGACCTTGGCCATGTGCATGAAGCCAGCCCAATTGAATTTTACCTGTCAGTGAAAGAAGAATTTCAGATTCTGTCATATGGTTGGTGAGTTACTTGCTCAGGAAAACTGTGTACTTTTTCTCTGAATCCCGATGAACTCTTGCACAAGATGAGATATTTCTTTTATTTAGACTTCAACTGCTAAAAACACTCTTTTCCAGCCAAATATCCCAGCAGAAATTCGTGATACATTGCAATGGAACTCCATCACTCTTAAGGCAGCCTAGAGAGACAGACACTTTCTGCATGCTGGTCCTGTCCAGGAAGAACCCAAAGCTATTGCCACCAATGCCATCTGAAGGTGCTCAGTGCTGTTAGAAACATACTCTCCACTTTGCCTTGCAGAGAACTTTGTTTCAACCATACTCCAGCTTATTGCTAAAACAGCACTGATTCATAACCTCACCAATTTAATTGCATTCTAGGTGTTAGAATGAATGAATAGTCTTTCTTCACAGATCAAGGAGTAAAAGCTGGTGCTGAAACTGAGCTCAGTTTCAGCACCGGTGCTGTAATGTATGTCAGGCAGTGGTTTCTTTAGAGCAAAACCTTGACTTGTGTACTGTGGTGCCTTACATGTCTTATCTGCTTCTCAAGAGCAGAATGCCTGTTAGTGGTTTCTTCTCTTAGCAACACCAGATTTTGTTGTGGCTAATGCTATCAGCATCTCTCTGCTTTTGAAAGAGTTCCCAATTTCCACTTTACTAAAATGTGGCAGACCTTGAGGACTCTTTAAACCAAACCTACGTCAGAAAACCACAAGCATTACTGAACATTTTTTATTTCCTTAAATCCAGCTATGCGGCATGACAGCGACTGAAAGCCTCAAACTGAATAACTAGTTTGTAACTAATGCCAAGAAAGATGGGATTTGTAATCAGTTTAGCATACAGACTTATAGAAATGCTGAACCAACAATATAGAAATGCTTAATGAGTGCACATCACAGTGTTAAGAGCCCCTACACTGAACCTTCTTCATAGGCTTCATCCAGCATTGTCCCCCCACTAACAGAGTGATTACTTTAGGCTTCATATTTTTGTCTTTAGTTCATTCCAGCTAAATTCTGCCCAAACTTAAAAGCAAGCAGTGAAGTGCCTGCTGCCATTCTGTGATGAGGGTCCAGCACACATAAGAATGATTATTTTCCATTACCATGAGTAACAAGGGAGCTGGCACTAGAGATCAGAAAATGATCCTGCAGTCTTTGTAGCAGCTAAGTTCCCCACAAAAGGAGAAATGTTCACTCTTAATGCAGTTAAAAGGCACGTTTTACTGCTCACTCATGAAAACTGCCTTGCTTGGATTTGAGAATTAGGCCCCAATCCTTTAAAGTGCATGTGACTGACATAAATGTATGATTACAGTCTTGCCCATACATGCAGAGTCATTTTCATGCCTTCTGAATGATGAGGAATTGAACAGTATTGCCTCCTGACAACTTTGGAATGCATTTATATGCCCCCGATGTTTTTTACTCAACTGGACTAGGAAACCCTGAGACTTCCCTATTACACATATTCTGTCCTTAGCTGTCAGGATCTTTTCTGGAGTTTTATCCACAGAAGAGAGGTAGCTGAGAACATAGAACTGTCAATGAATTTTTGTGGACACCTTTAAAAGGTCTGTTTTGGTCATACAAAGGCTAAAGAATGCCTTTCCATGCAAACAGGATTAAACCCTTCTCAAGAGTACATCTTAGTTTGATTGATTACACCTATTTATGTTAACCACAGGTATGACTAATATGTAGGAACCCAAAAGTTATCTATCTGCAGCAAACCATGAATTCATGCAAGTCAAAAAGTGTTTCTGATAGGGAAGAGGATATGTTTCTAGCCATTGAAGAAAACAAGAATTGTACAGATATAAGATAAAGAAGTAAAAAAACATATTTCTCTAACAGTATTCCATTAATTTTACAGGAATATTTTTTTAAAACATGGAATTATTTTCTTTTGTTTCACCTAAAAGGATTTCATATGCATAATATTCCAAGTTGTTTGCAAATACTCAGTTCCTGCACCACACGGGAACTTGGCTTCAGATTCAAATAGTTAAATTCAGATGTCTATGTGCAGGCATTCATTGGCAAGCCAGCTGTGTAAGGTTTCCACAGACAGCACTGCTCTGGACAACCCAGTCAGTGAAGCCAGTAGAACTGTTCATTGTATCCCAAAATAAATGTCAAGGGCCTGATCCATATTTGCCTGAAATTACATGCTTGCTGCTTTTTTGTATAATGTTGAGCAAGGCAATCTGCTGCACCTAAATTTGCTGCTCCAGAAGGACCCAGGTCTTCCAAAGGAGTGTTGTCTTGTGGCTGTACTGTGTGGATGTCTGTTACATCCTGAGGCCTCTCAAATAGTGGTAGACACCTTAAGTTAAGGCAATCAAATTAAGATGCCAATGACTAATCTCCAAGCACCACTGACCCCTTAACAGGACCTCTCAAGCATCTATATTTACAGATCTAAATCTGTCTCAGCCTCAGATGAATTCTACCCTGAGAGATTGATCAGTCTCTTGAATACCACTGACCAACCTTTTGATAAAACCTTTTACCTTTTTTTACCATAGGTTAATAACAGAAGTCAGTAAATTGCTAGAAATTCTGCTGGTAGAGTGGAAACATCAGTGTCATAACAATGTTTAGGTATTCAATGTCTAGGATGAACTATTGGATTTTTCCAGAAAATGTGATAGTTACTTTGTAATGATAGTATTTTAGTTCTACAAATATGGCATTCCAGAATATCAGGGCAGAAAATTTAGGAAATATCAGACTAAAATTAAATATATTCTACAAATGAGAACAGATGATGAATACATTGTGTCTCAGTGGGCAGACTGTGCCTAGAGCATAGAGAAAATTCTGTAATGATTCTACCAGTAATCGTGTTATTAAAATGATCCTAACTAGAATCCATGTGAAAACAAAAGTTTTCAATCAAAATTAAATTGATACAGAAGAGATTAAATTGTCTTTTACATTTCCGTTAAGACTCAGAAACATTCTCACATTCCTACCAGAAATAAACATGAAATACATGGAATTTCTAAATCCATGCACGACTAATTAATAAATCTAATCCAGAATTAAATAAAAAAAATATGTTAGTTAAATTATAAGTTCTTGGAAGTTAATGCACTTATGCAACTTGGTGGGTATCAGCATGCAATATCCACAGGGACTAACATAGTGGAATAGCGATAGCTGGATCTCCTGACTGTCCAAAAAAACTGTAGAAAAGGCCTTGAAAGTGCTTTATTACATCAAAGCTCTTGATCCAACCACTTAGCCAACATCATCTTTGCCAATTCCATTACCAAACCAGTCACCCGTATGACTCCCTAAAAAAGAAAGTCCTCATAATACTGTCTCAAATAGTTCAGCACAAGTTTTGGCAAATAATAAAGTAGTTTTCTGTATGCTTTGCCATGTGTACATGCATAAGCCATTCTTTCCTAAGTTAAACAGTGTAACAAGTGCTAAAGGTAAAAGAATCATTACAGCAAAAAAAAAAAAAAGAGTCTTTAAGCTTTTGACACAACTCATTCCCACATTTGCTCAAATGTCTCACATACAGGTATTTAACAACTAACAAAATGCAGGTTATGTCCTGGGGTTATAAACTCGTGAATGTCTTACTTTCCTAGAGCCCAACAGAATATTTTATTAAAATTGTGTCTCATTTCAAGGTAGTATCTGAACACTTTTAAAGAATGGTTCCCTGCTTGGTGGAAAAGGAAAGCTTACAACAACATTAAAAAGTTCAAACTAGATAATGGCATTACTGCAAGTGAGAAGAGAGCAAAAATTCACTTTAGAGCAGGGAAATAGAAGATGAAAGAGTGGTGATAAAAGTTGGTTTGATGAGATTCACTCCAACATCATTTCAAAGCCATCACCTTGAAGAGTTCATGGAGGATAGCCGAGGCTTCAGAAGGCTGGCAAAGGCAATTCAAGGGTCTCCCATTGGAAAAATGAGGGAAATGGCAGTTACAGAATTACAGGTTACCCAGCGTAAGCCCAGGTGAGTACTAGAAAGAAAATCCATGTTATTTGAAAACGTTCAGAAAATAGAAAGGAGACAAGTCACAGCCAATATATTATGACAAATCAATCTAATTTCCTCCTACAAAAGTTTGGGCCGTAAGGATAAGGAAACACAGTGTTGTGTATTTTAATATCCACACACTTTCAGGCACTGTCCCACATCACATTTTCATAAATAACTTAGAAACAAATAAATAATGCACAAAATGTGTTGTGGTTTAAACCCAGCCACTCAGCTCGTCCACTCACTCAACCCCCCCCTTCTTGCCCTCCCCTGCTTCCAGAGGGATGGGGAGGAGAATCAAAAGAATGCAATTCCCACAGGTTGAGATAAGAACAGTTTAGTAACTAAGGTATAACACAAATCACTGCTGCTACCACCAATAATAATAATGATAAAGGAAATAACAAGGGAAAAGAATACAGAATCTCACCAACCACCGACAGATAACTCATGACACACCACCAACCACCAACCAAATACCTCCTCCCACACCCCAGAGAGAACTAGCCCTTCCAGATAACTCCCAGTTACATCCTGGGCATGACATGCTATGGTATGGAATACCTCTTTGGTCAGTTTGGGTCAGGTGTCCTGTCCCTGCTTCCTCCTGGCCTCCCCTCCTCCCTGACAGACCATGAGACTCACAAAGTCCTTGGTCAGAACAAAACATTCGAGCAGTAACTAAAAACATTCCTGTTATCAGCTTTGTTCCCAACTGAAAGTCAAACCACAGCTGCACCAGCTACTAAGAAGGAGAAAAATTGACTGCTATTGCTGAACCCAGGACAAAATGCTAAAAAAAAAATAAATAAATCTGCAACTACAATGAAAAACCTAGATCCAAACAATACAAATCTACAAGTTAACAAAACTATGCTTAGACCCATTTTTGAGCACAGACCACCCTATGTCCACACTGTTTAACTTTCTTCCCCTCCATACATAGTGACCACATACAAGGTGCCTCTTGCTCAGCCTACATTGTCTCTGGTCCATGTCAACCTCACCCATGCTCAAACATTGCTATAGAAAATGTTAGCTGGCTTGGACAAAAATCACAGCCATGACTGTTCTAACAGTTCATAAATAGCACAAATGACAGAGTCCCGATTCCAGGACCATTCCCTGGCATGTTTAATTTTCTCATATAAATGTACCTAGGGACTAAATTATCAGAGAATAATTGCCAAACTGAAACTCTCAAGGAGCATCCAGAGGAACCTCTGCTTGATCTACAGTTGTTACCCTTAGGATCGCAATCACAGAGAGAACTGCCACTGAAACTGCAGGTGATGCTGGAGTAAAGAAGAGCAGGAAAGGCACAAGAATGCTGGAGTCAACTTTGGGATGGGCAGAACGGGAATTCTGATTGACCTTCACAAAATTAAGAGTTGACCTTAAAAATAATATGCAGCTCAGTAAGAATACTGTTATGTGCTTGCCTAGGCACAGAAGTTCAGCTGGGCAGCAGCTCTACAGAAAACAAAGTGAAGGTTAAAATGACCCACTAATCATGCAAATTTATGTTCAGGGTCATCATTCAGTAGCTGCAAAAGATAGGGTCAGTCTCATGGAAAAATCTCTGAGTCCACATCACTGCAGCCAGGTCACTGTGTCCCAGTGCTCCATTGCAAGGGACCTTGGGGCAAACTGACCCAGTGCAACATGAGATAACACTCCCAGGTTTGCTGAGGTGTTCAAATTAGATCTCCCTCTGCTTGGTAGGAACACCCTGTGCCACATTTGTTCTTGACATAGATACCTTTTCAAGGCATTTATTTCCCTACTGTCTACCCGCTGTTCTTTGACCTCTTTAACACCCTTTCAGGCATCTGTGCCTTTCAGTCAGCATCTCATTCCCTTTCTCCAGGTCATCCTCACTGCCCAGCAGCTTTGTGGTTCCATTAAACCCAGCTAGCTCTAAGATACCACAGCATAAAAACAAAAGAGATGGAAACTGAAGCATAAGTAACTACAGACTATATCTGGTCTTCCGCATCTACAGCTGCTGGCAGAAGTACCATTAGCTCCTGGCTTGCCAGAAAATTACACATTTCAGTGACCATACAGCATATTCCAAGCTATTAAGCAGATCTGTCATTAACAATTATTACATAGCAGCTCAAAGAATGTTATTTATTTTATTTCAGAAATTCATTTGTGCAGAGAATCGGGTTGTCTGGACTCCAGTCCTAATATATTTAGCACACCCCAATGCCTTAAAATCCTGGCCCCCATCATCCATAGCTCCTACCAAGTGACCAATTCCAATAGAAAGCCACCATTTATGCAGACCTTGTGCTAAATGGAGTTGGATCACAAGTGGTATTTAGCTGCTGCTGTGAGCTATGAAATACTCCAAGCTCTTTTAGACATAGCTCCAATGACCCTTCATTTCTGCACATGGGGAATATGCCTAAAATCGATCAGCAAGCCAGGAATGAAATCCACACAGTTTGATTCCCAGATGACTAAAGAAGTCTCTTAAGTCAGATGTAACCGTACCTAGGCTCATATACTCTTCAGATCATTAAGCATCAATCAATGCTTTTTTGTGGTGTAGAAACCACAAGAAGACTGATGAGCCAGAAGTTATTGTAAAAAAACATTTTATCAATTCATTCCCACTCCCCCCATACCAAACTTGACTCAAACTATGAGTAAAAATTTGCAGAAACTTCCATGGTATTCACTGATAACCACTCAAGTTTAGGAAAGTCCAACCTAAGAAATATCACTCAACTATCTTTCAGCAAGGTGTATCCTACCTGGATTCATCAGTTAAATTTTATTGACAGATCACATAGATATTGTTTAGAATATAGTAAAAAGGTGTCTCTTCACAGCATTTAGTCTACAAACAACATAAGATCTACAAATAATGTTAAATTCTGAGGTTGCTAAAATCATTTGTATATATTTCACTATGTTGTTTGCAGCATAAGCTGTATTTAAAATGGAGAATCCTGTGAATAAGTAACTATTGTAAAAACAACCATCTACATTTCAAAGGCACCCATTCTGCCAGAAATGGCTAATACTGGATGGTTGATAAACCTGGTAGTTGATAACCATTACTTACATTCAGTTATTAATCAAGTCCTGACATAAAATCCCTCTTCTTGCAAATTGTGGTTTTGCATGAAATAAAAAAATAACAGGTGGAAAGAGTGGAAAACCTCATTAATGACTGGCAGGCTGTGGCAATATACTTTAAAACTATTCTGAATTACTATTTCTTCTGTTGTACGGAATTCCATGTTTTCTGTTTCGTTGTAAGAAAACTGTATTTTACATCAAATAGGAAACATATGTTCTTCCTTGTTTATACAAATATCTTTTGGTAAGACTAGTAATTCATATAATTCATGCAACTTCCAGAAAACATTCAACTTCAGACTTTTTCCTGTGGTCATTCAGAGAAAGCAGAACATTTTACAGATACCAGGCTGACAGCTACTGAGAATGTTTCCTTCTCTTGAAAAATAAATGCAAATTAAAAAAAAAGCTCAGATTGGGACAAAATAGGAGTAAGCATTTCTTCAGCTCTTCAACACAGATGTCTCATTCAATGTATCAGATTCTCTATAGTGCTTGAGAAATCTGCTGGAGAGGAATTCACTGGTTCAACAATGAATTATTTCTTTCCAATGATGGAGCACACAGGCGGAGAACTCTGACCCTTGTGCATTTTGGTTTTGAAAGTTTATGAACAGTCTGGTTGGATTCTTTATTTTGCTTCCTGTTCCTAGAGTGAGGGATAAAACTGCTATGACCCTTTTGTTGCTGCAACAGGACAATCTGTTCTACACAAGAAGAGGGGGAAAACACCACAGTGGCAAATCTGCCAGCAACACCAATCAATGCACTGCAGAGTGGGAAGGAAAAAATGTAGTCCAAGTTCAGATGAGCCTGACTTGACAGTAGGAATGGCTCAGCATCAACCCCCTGGGCCACAGGAGGTTGTGTTTGGCTGCCAAGCTGCCCGTAGAGCACCTTTTTATCTGTAAGAACAAAATTCTTCAGATACATGTGATGGATGGAGTGCAATCAGCTCTTCAGTACTTTTTCAACTTTAACTGCACTCTGTTTCCATCTTCATAGAGCTGAACAGGGTTTAGCAACCCTCAGGGTACGGCAGTGTGAAAATACTGTTTAACATTAATTGACTTTCCTTGTTGGTATTCCCAGCAGATAATAAAACTTTCCAATAACATTTACTTGAAATCTCACAGCAACACAAAGGCAGCATTGGGTCCAGATGGGGTCTGCTGCATCACATTCAAAATTGCTGCTGATCAAGAACTAACTAAAAAATCACACCTAGACAAATGGCACATCAACATACCCAGAATTTAAGGAAAACAAACGCTGATACACTGTCTGCAAATTTTAAGCTGTCTGATCAGTCAGACCATGAGGCCAAAAAATCTAACTCAAACCTTTGAAGCATGTGCTTTGCAGAGGAAGGACACTGCCATTAAAAAAGCCTCCCTATTTCAGTCTGGATTAGAAGCCACTCACATCCCACTGAGTTCCCATAAATACACAATCATCAGTTGTGTAACTTGCAGCTATTTCCTTATAACTATGAGTTATTTAAGATATATTTTCTGGTATCACAAAAGTGACATCCTTGTCTCTAAATTGGAGAGACGTCAATTTGATAGGTGGACCACTCAGTGGATAAAGAACTGGCTGGATGGCCACACGCAAAGAGTTGTGGTCAATAGCTCAGTGTCCAGCTGGAAGCAGGTGACAAGTGGTGTCCCTCAGGGGTCAGTGTTGGGACCGGTCTTGTTTAACATCTTTGTCACTGACATGGAGAGTGGGATTGAGTGCACCCTCAGCAAGTTTCCCAATGACACCAAGCTCTGTGGTTCGGTGGACATGGTGAAGGGAAGGAATGCCATCCAGAGGGACCTTGACACGCTTGTGAGGTGGGCGGATGCCAACCTCATGAAGTTTAACCATGCCAAGTGCAAGGTCCTACACCTGGGTTGGAGCAATCCCAGGCACAGCTACAGGTTGGGCAGAGAGGAGATTCAGAGCAGCCCTGCAGGGAAGGGCTTGAGAGTGGTGGTTGTTGAGAACATGAACATGAGCCGGCTTCAGTGTGCACTTGCAGCCCAGAAAGCCAACCATATCCTGGGCTGCATCAAAAGGTCAAAGGAGGTGATCCTGCCCCACTACTCTGCTCTTGTGAGACCTCACCTGGAGTATTGTGTGCAGTTCTGGTGTCCTCAACATAAAAAGGACATGGAGCTGTTGCAACAAGTCCGGAGGAGGGCCACGAGGATGATCATGGGACTGGAGCATCTCCCATACGAAGACAGGCTGAGAGATTTGGGGCTGTTCAGCCTGGGGAAGAGAAGGCTGCGTGGAGACCTCATAGCAGCCTTCCAGTATCTGAAGGGGGCCTATAGGGATGCTGGGGAGGGACTCTTGATTAGGGACTGTAGTGACAGGACAAGGGGTAGTGGGTTCAAACTTAAACAGGGCAGGTTTAGATTGGATATAAGGAAGAAATTCTTTCCTGTAAGGGTGGTGAGATGCTGGAATGGGTTGCTNGGGACTCTTGGGACTGTAGTGACAGGACAAGGGGTAGTGGGTTCAAACTTAAACAGGGCAGGTTTAGATTGGATATAAGGAAGAAATTCTTTCCTGTAAGGGTGGTGAGATGCTGGAATGGGTTGCTCAGGGAGGTTGTGAGTGCTCCACAGAAAAGTAAGTTTCAGAAGACTTAGCTCCCCAGCGAATCCACGGGAGGCTTGCATGAACAGAAGACCTGGAAATACCAGGGCAGAGCTGATGTGGCTACTTTTAGTATCATTTCAAGATATGGTTTAGCTCTTTGGATTCCTGTTACAGTTGAGATACTGTAGAATCTCTAAACATTTGGTCATATAACTCATGCTGGTTCCTATAACTTGACAAGCTCTGCTTATCTCAGATAGATGACAGCTTGGCTGTGGTTTGAATGCAACACGGGGCTGTATTAGCATACATGGACAAATAACAATAAAAGAAATTTAGGAAGGGGCACAAAAAAGGGGGGGAAAAAAGTAATCTAGTACAATAATACCTGTGTAGGCTTCCTCCTTTTTCAAAGGAGAAATGCTACCTGGCTTATGGTGAGTTGAGATGAAGCACTTCATGGAAGGGCCTCTGTCTCTCTGGCAACACTGAAGAGGGCTTGAACTGCTAATTTTCAGTGGATATTTTTAGGTGGCTGGAAATAGTGAGATGCATCCCACCTCCTGGACTAATAATTTCTGGCACAGAAGAACTCACAGTGAGTCTATGCAGGAGAGTCCTCGGAAAGAGCTCAGGAGCGTTCAGTGGGACCCTATCCTAAATTCAGGATTCAGATGAGAGAGGAGTGAAAATGGAAGAATAATTGAGTAATATATTCCCTTCTGCAAATTATCTGTTTCAAAGCTGAAATACAACTCAAGAGCATCACCAAGTGACTGCAGACTAAAAGTGTATTTTAAACCTAACTGCGACGTATACTCAAAGGTTTCCCTTTGGGTATTTTCAGACATCCACACTCATTCTCACTCTTTTCAATGCCTAGTAAACACATGAGTAGCAATAATCCTCTAAACTCATCCCACATTGAATTCATTCCTCTTGCACTATTTACAATATAGATTTAAGACAAAATGGCTAAAAACTAGGAGAAAAATTTCAGCATGTCACAATAGCATTTTCTTTTTTGGTCCTGCAAGACATTACAACACCATGTACAGCACTGAGGTAGGTATCAGTTTATCCTGTGGTTGGCTTGGAATCTGGAAAAAAACTAAAGAGAAATTCCCAAATCTGAAGGAAACTCCCAGTGTACTATTCTCTCACTTCTAACTAATTCTTCTTTTCTGTAATATTAGTTTGGCTGCTTTCAACAAGTAAAGAAAACTTCAGCAAACTGACAGAACATTTAATGGAAAAACCATGGGAAGCAGTGTTATGCATGTGGGCAGTTCAGTTTCCTCTCCTTTAATGCTACCTGAGGGAATCAGTTAACTACTTACTGTGTTTTGACCTCATTGAATTCTCATGAAGTCATGTTGTGAGAGCCTAAAACTTTAACACTGCTGTTCTCAATAGGAATGGCTTGTACTATGTATTTGTTGATGAATAAATAAATCCAAAACCTAATGAGAGTACAGACCTAAAAAGTAACTTCGTTATACCCCTAATGGCAAAAAAAGCAATTTTGTTTTTGCAAAGTTGTGCATCTCACTATCAGGATAAAAGTCCAACGCACTTTTCATTTCTTTTACAATAAGATTCACTGAATAATATCACTTTGAAAATGTAGGCACCTGGCAAGAAAATGCTGTTAATAAAACAAAAAAAAAGAAAGAGCCAATTTAAGTTTCTTGATTTCAAATCCTACTATCCTTGTCCTAAGCAAAATAAATTCCTGCTTTCTTGGCTTTGCTCATAGTTTTTGTGAAACACATCACCTTTGTAGCAGATCCTGGAAAGGTAGCATCCTCACTACAAAAACTCTCTATCACAGTTATTTACCAGCTATGGTCAGTCCTCACTAAGTCTGACCAAATCATGTTATACACAGGTGTGAGAGGAAAGCATCCACAGTTGGAAGCAGAAAGGAGAACAGCTTAGAGCTACTCAGCTCTTTGGGCAAATAAAGGTCAAAACATACTGAAGACAAAGCCTGACCTGGTCTGTAGAAAGCTTATTTCATAACCAGTGCATAGCCATATCATATGTATGGGCCAGATGCAAAATCCCTGTTCTCTTTGTATTGTAACTCTCCCAGCAAAGCAAGTACAGAAGATAACTCTTAATTTGGATGCTACAGGTATCTTAGCCTGCAATGAAAGTATCTTAAGCTATAGTACAGTAACTTAGATTTGCCACATGCTTAAAGCACATCCATGGAATTACTGTGGCTCAGATGACATGTAATAACTTGTCAAACTCCACCAATATGGATGGCTGTTTGAACCCTAAGGCTGCTCTGATGTGACTTATCCAGTCAGGCACAGAGCTTGGGAGCAGCTGCCAACCTCTCCTGACAAAGATGGCACAGTCAGAAGGGCATTACTCATCATGCACACTAAAAATGGGGGAGAAATACTATGACATTTTGATTTTTCTTCCATGTTCCAAACAGAGCATACTAAGAAAATCTCCTGCATAAGAAACACAACTGACACACTATGAAATCACTTGGTATCCTGCTCACTTCTGATTTAATTATCTCAGCTGGACTTTGCCATCCAAATATGAAAAACGTTGACTTTATTATGCTGGAAATTGAGAAATGAATAAGCAACGATGAGAACTTGGCAAATTGCAAGCAGACATGGTCCAAACTTCCCTGCACTGTCCCAGCAACACTGACTTGCAGCAATGTACCCTGAGGCTGCCAATAATGATGAATTTTGGCTTTCCCCTGTTATTTTTATATGGGCAAAACAATTCCATTCATTTCTTTTTGTGACCTTCTTAGAGCTTGTGTCAAAATCTCCCATTCTGAAAAATCTCAGGAGGAAAAGTTGATTCCTGAAGCATTGGTCATAAAAGGTAACCTTGCTAAACATTGCCCTGGCAATGGAAAACTCATCCTTAAACCCTGTATCGCCCAAGAGGACAATTATCAAATAATAATTGTATAATCATAGAATGGTTTAGGTCAGAAGGGACCTTAAAGATTATTTAGTTTTAACCCCCCTGCCATGGGCAGGGACACCTTCCACTAGACCAGGTTGCTCAAAGCCCCATCCAGCCTGGCCTTGAATACTTAAAACACAATTAGTACAGATAATCAGTAATATGGATACTACACACCTCCTTTTAGACCATATCCCAGACTTGAATGGTAACTTACATTTGTACCTTGAAGAGGAATCATATTTAGTCTGCCAAACACTGCTTAGGGTAAGAACAATGTTTGTAATTGCAGATTGTCCTGGCAGAGCAACCTGTTTAATTCTTAAACTTCTATCCAGATACTTCTACCTCCTTTTCTCAGTAAATTGATTCAAAGGGGGTTTGTAGTGAATGTCTTAACAGTGTATTTCTGCTTCTGTGTAAAATGTTCCACTCCACTCCTCACCTTTCCTTTCTGTCCTCACAGTCTGCAGTACCTCAGTGTCTGCCTGCAGGTATATGGCATTTCCCTAACCTCAGCCAGCACCAATTGGTAGTATTAATCTGTCCAGCACCTCTGGGGAGAGTGCTGTGAGCACATTTCCCCACCCTCCCTGTTTTCTGTTACCATGAATGAGCTGAGCAGTGCAAGTATGACACTTTGGACCTCCTGAGCTGACCAAGTGCTTCAATATCATCTCTTTCAGCAGCTTCTCCAGCTCTCCAGTGGTACCATCCCTGTATTTCCATTCATCTCTCATCTTTTTACTATACCCTTTGTTGTTTGCCCCCTTCTTACTGGTTTTCTTTCCAGAGTTGATATGAGAAACTGCTGTTGCTGTAGCTGCTTTCCCTTCTAGCACACTTACACGTTACTTTGTTTATCCAGATTCTAGATTTGATCACCTAGGGATGGGCAGCATTTACTGCAGCAGTATAACCACATCTATCCAGTCTTTAGGGGTCTGGACATTGTATTTACTGTCCTCTGACAGCCCATCTCAACATTTCAGACAGCCCTGAGGTCTTCTCCTGGCACTGTGACAGGACTTTCTGGAGTGCCCAAACAAGTCTCACAGCCCCTAAAAAATACATAATGCAAAAAAGTTAAGATTATGCATCCCAGTATGGCACCCAGTCATCTGTGTGCTTCTAAGGCGCTTCTGACTCAGGTTTTCCTGGCCTCAAAAAGAGGGTCTGATGGCCAACAGTTTCTCCTTTAGGACCCTACTTAACTCCTCTTGGTCTCCCAGTTTATCACACCAAGTCAAGACGCAGCATCTCATGGCAGTGGAGTTCCTCCCCATCGTCTGTTATGGAGCAGGTACCATTCTTCAGGCTTTGTAAATCAGCATTTTAACTGCTGATCCAGTCACTTCATTCAAACTGTCTGCTGCCGTATGACACTTCCAAATTGTCTTTTTCAAGACTTGTTTCAAGACTGGAGAGAAACAATCCACTGTAGGCTTGGCATTTCTCTGTCAGAAGACACAAATTTTCCTCTTCACAGATGCCTCCCTAGACTTATTAAAACTTGTTCCTTTTTTAGTCACTTTTCATTACCTTTCAACCAGCCGCTTTTCCTCATTGCAAAAGTAGCACTATACCTTGAGTTTCATTTCCGGACCTCTGAGGTCATTGCAGGCATTGTACTAGCATTTTGGAGACCTATTCCTAACATTTGCAACAGTTTGCTCTGTCTTAGTCTTTGCTCAGTCTTTCCTCCACTTCCCAGTACTTGTCCCAAAGAATCCTTCCACAACAGAGACATTTTTAAATGAATCCCTGTGCTGAAACACTTCTTGGGTTTCTGTACAAGGATACAATGATGGTTGATCTCTCCATTCACAGTCTGAAAAATTACTGTGGGTCCTTCAAAGAAGGATCTTCACTCAACCCTAATTCTTTCAACTAAACTGAGGTGGCCATAGCCTGAGTTAAAACCCACACTACATAGTTTCTAGGACTGTGGGAACATATAAGCCTTCCTATTATTTTAAGGACACACTTCAGGGAAAGGAGTTTCAGAATAAATCCTCAAGATAGCTTACATAGAGCAATTATTAGCAACACATTTTCTAGCAGATTCTTTCCAGTGAATGGTAAAAAAAAATTAAAAGAGTCTTGGATTTTTTTCAATTGTTACTGAGCAGTATTTTCAGAATAGAGTAAACTTTTCTGTACTTCCTAACCCTGGAACCAAGTCCAAAAAGAAAACAATGTGAAAGGAAGCAATACATTTTTGGTCAAAGGAAGAGCCCAAAATATCTGGTTGAGAATGCCTTCTCCCAGATGATTTTATATGCGAAGCCTAAAGTTGCTATCTAGCTGAAAGGAAATGTGGCTTTGCAGCAAGTTGAACAAACTTTGAAGCCAAAATCATTGTTATTTCCCATCTGTTAGAAGCACCTGGACTATTATGTGAGAAGAGTTAAAGCTTTCTATTAACCCTCTAATCTACGGCTCATGCAACAGTGAACCTGGGCAGGGACAGAGAAGGGCTGGGTTGTCTCTTTTGTTGTTTTAACTGCTTGATTACTGTGTTCCCAAAGACCCAAGAGAAATAATTAGCACCAGCAAACAGACTAAAGAGCCTGCATTAGCTGAAAAACAAAGAGGACCTACCTGAGAGGTCACAGCTCATATAAACTGTTGCAGTTACAGGGAAAATCACCCCCACTTGTTTGAAAGCAAGTGTTAGGCTAGAACAAAGTAAAAAACAGTTTTCCAATGAACCCCTTTAAATAAGACTATGTTCCAACTCATGAATAACTACAGAGAACCAAAGGTGTTGTATCATATCTTCCAGCACACATCACGTGTTAAGCCTCATTGGGCAGATTTATCCAATTTTGTTTGATCTCTGCTGTCTGGAACACACTACACCTGTGAGACAGACCCCATGTGCAAAGCAGGATTTGCAAATGAAAGCCAAATGTGGCTGGAAATGGTGCCTGCAAGTCAGAACATGTATCTAGATAGCGCTTTCCCCCAGACTTTTGCTGCTGATTGCTTTAGGCTCCTTTTGAGTGAGCTTCATGGGTATGGTTTCTTGGGTCTAGTTACTGACAATTTTCTTGGCACTAACCTTCAGTCAAGACCAAGACACTCAACTTACTAACTGCCTGTTTACACCTTTCTCTTATACCAGCCACTTCTCTTAGAAAGTATTTAATTTGTACAGCTCAGTCACAGCAGCTTCTTGGGAAAGATAAGGTACCAGTATTTGTAATTCAATGTGTTCCTCTCATTACCAGCATGAGCGCTGGCCACCAAAAACAGTCCCCTGGTCTCTCCCAGAACCATTACTATGAAGCATGTCTTGATGCCCACCTCCTAGCAGAACAGGAGGGTATTTAATGTGAGGAGGTACATTTCTCAACTTTCACTCTGCAGGGTGAGGGTTTGAAGCTTTATGACTGAGAGGGCTCTTTTTCCTATTTCCTCCAATCTTGCAAACCCAAATCTGATACATGCATTTTTTTCTCTTGCCAAGTGGTTATCTGGCTCCAAATAACCCAGTATTAGAAGTGTAAGAGCTATGCAAGCCTATGAAGTTCAGCAGCAAGTACTGGCTGAAAATTAATTGTCAAAAAAAAAAACCCACCTTTTTCGGGAAAAAAAAAAAAAAAAAAAAAAAAAAAAAAAATTTCCAAATTAAAATTTTCATATAAATG